>JAPZVO010001307.1:0-19061 GCA_029962745.1 Echinometra lucunter | reverse complement strand
TGAAAAGATATTTAGAGCAATAAGATACTGGTACCTTTTGATAACAAAATAAATATAATTTGATATAACATAAATTGAGCAAAAGAATATTTCTTTGGAGAAGATTTTTTTTTTCTGATAAATACCGCATACACTCAGCTTATCTTGATGCAACAAAGTGATTGCACAGAGACTGTATGCAACAAAAACTAAATTGTTCAAGTTCAAGTTCAAGTTCACTTATTCAGTTCTTTCATTAAAACATACAAAAGTAAACAACACAAATATTTAAAAAAAAAACCAAACCAATGCTTATAAGAAATGACAAAATAGAGAGGATAACAACAAAGTGACAAAAACAAAAATAAACATGTACAGGTACATTAATGAATTTCAGTATTGGAGACAAGATGGAAAGGCTGAGCCTTGGCTGAGCCTTATAAAAACGTCTGTCTCCAGTGATATAAATTATGTAATGTCATGTACATGATTTACAGTGAAATTATTCTATGGCAGTAGAATATCTTAAGAAGGTAATATATTCTGTTCAATGAAACCATCTTCAATCTTGTCTCATGGCAGAGCTTGGAAAGTCATACGTTTTTAGATGGGAGATATCTCGATTAATTTCCTTTGTTTTTGTTTCGTTTCGTTCAAAAGAAAGGATGTAACCAAACAGAAAGGATTAAATCATCATAAATCTTCATCCAGTCATGATAGGCATTATTGGAAGTCTTATTTGATCAGCTTTCTATCACAGCATTTTCTTTTATTGCTACATAAAAAAGGAATAAGCTCATGTACTTGTAATGAATATAATTTAACTGAAAGTATTCTGAGAAGTAAAATGTTTGCATGGCAAACAAGTGATCATGAATTTTAGCTTTTAATGCTCATTCTCCTTTGAAAATAAATTTCCACATCAAAACAGCAACTGCTCAGGTAACCACAATGGGAACAATAAATTTTGTGTAAGATTGTTTGTTCTTTCTTCTACTATATTATTTGTTAGTTTCTAGGCTCTGCATCAAGTTACTGGGCAAACCACATAATGTGGACCGTCTGCTCACGAGTGTGTAAAGAAAATATAGATTACCCCTTTTGAATTAGACCTTCTGATGGCTCTAATAAGGCTGTAGAAACCGCTAGATATGGTAGTGTTCCTTGGTCCAGCTATGAAGCCAGAATAAGATAATGCTTTCTCCATGGCTCTTGTCTCGTCCTGTTATAACAAATATATATCACTACAGTAAGTACATTGACTAACAGTCTGTTCAGACATGAAAATGCTTATCCTGAAACCTGAGAGAAAGAAAAATTATATGGAGCCTTTGTAATAGAGCAACAGACAAAGAAACACTGTATAAAGAAATTAAAGAATCACCATGCAACGAACAGAGGGATTCATTCAATTCAATTAAACAAGGCGTTTGCGATGTTGTGTCTCGCCCACTTGTGAAAATAACTAGAAATATCGCGATCTGTGATGGCACACAACAGAACTGTATCGAAAGCTCATTGTGAAATAACTGGGATGGAATAACATTTGATAAAATATGAGAAGGGTTTTTTATGAAATGGTACTGCATTTTCACGTGCATGTATTTTCCCTGCTTCTACTCTCATCCCTCTGATATGAGTAACATTGTATGATGACCTTTGACCTGACCATGTGACCTCTGACTGGACCATAACATGCAGGTCCCCTTAGTGCATCTACAACCCAAGTTTGATAGATAAGTGTCACAGGGTTGCAGATTTTGTGTCATAAGAGAGTCTTGCACGTAAACTTTAATGTTTGACCTGAAATGACCTTTGACCTTACCATGTGACCTATGACTGGACCATAACATGCAGGTCCCCTTAGTGCATCGACAACCCAAGTTTGATAGATAAGTGTAACACGGTTGCAGAGTTTTGAGTCATAAGAGAGTCTTGCACGTAAACTTCAACGTTTGACCTGAAATGACCTTTGACCTTACCATGTGACCTCTGACTGGACCATAACATGCAGGTCCCCTCAGTGCATCTACAACCCAAGTTTGGTTGAAAAGTGAGTCACGGTTGCAAAGTTATGTGTGATAAGAGAGTCTGCACGTCAACTTTAACATTTGACCTGAAATGATCTTGACCTTACAGTGACCTCTGACTGGACAATAAGATGCAGTCCCCTTAGTGCATCTACAACCCAAGTTTGATTGAACAGTGTCACACAGTTGCAGAAGTTTTGTGTCATAAGAGAGTCTTGCACGTAAATTTTAACGTTTGACCTAAAATGACCTTTGACCTACCATGTGACCTCTGACTAGAAGCATAACATGCAGGTCCGCTTAGGGCATCTACAACCCAAGTTTGTTGAAAAGTGAGTCACGGTTGCAGAGTTTTGTGTCATAAGAGAGTCTTGCACGTAAACTTTAACGTTTGACCTAAATGACCTTTGACCTTACCATGTGACCTCTGGACTGGGACCATAACATGCAGGTCCCCTTAGTGCATCTACAACCCAAGTTTGGTTGAAAAGTGAGTCACGGTTGCCAAGTTATCTTTCATAACGTTTGTGACGGACGGACGGACGACGGACGGACGACGGACGGACGACGGACGGACGACGGACGGACGACATTTGGATCCCTTAGTCTCGCCTTCACCTCCGGTGGGCGAGACAAAAATGGTTAAATACTAGACAACATGACTTGCAGAATACACTGAACTGCACGTAAATGCATTGAATTGTATGACGCACCATAGGACCCCCGGTAATGGTGCATCACATGTTCGATGAGCACCCTACTCAAATAGACTACCATGACAATACCCTCAGTCAGTTTTGTGATGCACCATTTCTTGATTTTGACGAACCATGACTGTCCTTATTGTGATCGCAGTGTTGTCTGACTTGAACTCAAAAACGGCCACCTGATGGAGGCTAGTTTTCATCCCTTATTTTTATTATCTCATTATTTCTTCTTTCAACTACAGCTATTCAGGCCTTCAGTTCAGGATAAATCTTTTTTTTTTCGGATATAGAGGTGCTTACCGGGGTAATTTTTTTGTTTAGTGAAGTATTGGTGAGTTTTGGTTGAGCATTGTATTTTGTCGATGCAGCGTTGATGTGCGCAGCACAACGGTTTTGAACTTTAAAGTGATTACACAATGGTAAACAAAATTTTGATATATGATCGAGAATAGAATTATAAGAAGAATAACATTAAAAATATGATGATTTTCAATCGAAATCAATGCATTTTGACTAATTTTCTCATGAAAAGTTATGAGCTGACAGAGAAAAATTGAGTATGAGGTATGACGTAAGGTGGGTACCCAACTTCGCGCATTGCAGTTGTGCTACGCACTAGACTGTACAACTTGTATTATACTTTGCGCGCATTTGCTAGAAGTGCGCGATAAGGAACCCACTTGACGTCATTTTGACGTCAACGTGGGTACCCAGTTGAAACTGGGTCACAGCTGAGGGGTCAAAAATATCCTGAAATCTTACCACATTTGGGGGTTTCCTTGGCAACACGACTTTTAAAAAATTTTAGAAAGATGATTTTCTGCTAATGAAATCATGCTCTTTTAAATGAACTAACATTGTTTCAGCATTGGGTACCCCCTTTAAGTATGACTACACCAGTGTGTGATTTTCCTGTCGTTTCTGCTGCTTTTTCTTTTACAACCTTCTGTTTTCTGCTAAACACTGCCTAAATAAAATCCACTGACTCTGAAGTTGTAAATCTACGCCTATTTGCAATGGCGTCTTATTACCGACCTTGCCATTTGTTGATGAAATCAACTCAAAAATTTAGATAAAGATAAGTCATATTTAAAATCAAATAGTACAATTCTGAACGAGAATTTTGAATTCGTCACTGAGGACGAATTAGGTGGATGGTCCTGATAACTGAATGGCACCTGGATGACGTCACAATGACCTGATGAAATGAAGAAAATGTAAACGTCTTGGAAGAAGACTAACGTTATAGAAATGGGACAATTTAAAATCGCAGTACTGCGAACAGTTGACCCAAAGATGTATTACACGTTAATGAATGAGATTCGCAATAGAGTTGTTCATTCTACAAATGTATTTACACTGTATTGCAGTAGACAAAATAGGCAAAATAACACAGTTTATTGCATTGTTTGTGATTGTATGTGTAAGAGTAGTCGAAGAAAATGGTAATATGAAAGGACCAAAAAAAAATGGACTCCGCTGTCGCCGGGAGTCAAACCGAGGACCTTGAGGATGTGAGACATGTGCTTTACCGATAGACCAGAATATGGCTTATAGAGATAACACGTACATGTAGATGGAAAATGGGATTCCCATATCGTATGTTCCAGTTAAAATTTCGATATGTTCCTGACATCTGATTAAAAAATAAACGGCACACGTAAGATAGAGAATTTTCTCAGCTACAACATACTTGAAGCTGGTCAAAAATCGAGCAGAAATAGCTGTTGCTCAAAAAAGATGGGAATGTAGAATCAAGAATTGAGAAAAGGTCATGTCCCATAGACAATACACGCAAAATATGAAAAAATGACAAGCGTCCATTTATCGTAAAATTAGACGATGATGCTGTTCTCAAAAATTAAAAATGAAGGAAGTTTAATGATAGAGAATTGTCTCAGCTACAACATATTGAAATCTTGGCGAAAATTGACAAACAATAAGCGAGATAGTCTTGATTAAAGGTAAAAATATGACATCATAATTAAAAAAAATAAATTTTGAGTTCATATGAGAATATGGTGAAGTTCCAATATCTTTTATTCCTTTTTTTTTCATGAATTCAAATCTTCAGCTCATAGGCTTTTAGAAATTTTTTTTTTAAAATGGGGGGTCCCCAATTTTTTTAATGAGCTATGGTGGATTTTATGTTTTTTACACTACCATGTGTCCCCCCAAAAATTTACACTTTTGAAATGGCTGCCAAATAAAAAAATATATAATTCTGGCGGAAAAGGTTAATATGTACAGATAGCTCATGGAATCAACTTTCATATGAGACCAAGAAGGCCGAAAATAATTCATGCATGGGTGAGCACTGCTCACTTTTGTAAAGGGTATGAAAATTAGGTTGCGCAGGAATTGCGCCTTCCAATTTCCAAGAGGTAAGTCCTTTGGAGGTTACAAAATTGAGGGTGATGTGATAAATTCATGATCAGTTGCAGTCAGTTTAGGCTTGCTGAGTGAATTTTATGGTTTATTAAGTCAAAATTTCATGCATGAGTGAACAGGAATTGCATTCATTATTGTAGCACTGTAACTTTCCCTGGTAGACTCAGTGGTGTGTTCATGGGAGTCAGGATTGGGTGATGGTACATGGTGCAGGGGAGGTGAGATGTAAGGAAGGACTTTGTTGGGTAGATGGGACAAGGGTTAAGAGGACATCCATGCCCCCCCCCCCCCCTCTCTCTCTCTCTCTCTTCCTGGGTGTGCTTGTGCATATCTTGACAATTCACATCCGTTGGTCTCCTCTCCAAAATACCGACCAAATTCCCATATCCCGAATTCTACCTGCATTTCCAAAATTGGACTGGGACTGGTATCACCTATTGACACCTGAAGTCAATTGCATTCTATCAGTCAATCAATCTATACCATAAGTTAGACAATCAACATTTAGGTATCATTCAACTAATCAATGTATCAGTCAATCAATTAATCAATCAAGCATTCAATCACCATTCAGCTGTTTCAATCAATGAATTATTCAATAAATCAATCATAATTTATCAATAACTCAATCACTCATTCAAAGTTTATCCAACCAAACCAGTCATTTTCGCAGTTGAGTTTCCAACAAGAAAAACGGTACAGTGTAACACAAATTGGTAAAACGAACATGTCAGTCTTTGTTTTCAGTTGATTTTCATTCATTTCAATTTTACAATTGTTTAATCCATCTTTTAAGAGAAAAAAGGGGGAAAATAAATAATGGAAACTAAATAAAATTAATCAAAGTCTGCTAATTCAATGGTCCACATGTCCACCTCCTCCTTCGATGCACAATCTTGCTCTCTTCATAAGTGATAAGGGAAGGTGGTTTAGATATTTTGGAGTGGAGACCAAAGAATGTGAATTGTCAAGATATGCACCAACACACAGGAAGCAAGAGAGAGAGAGAGAGAGAGAGAGAGAGAGGGGGGGGGGCATACTCTCCTCTTGACCCTTATCCCATCTACCCAACAAAGTCTTAGACTTACCCTATCTCACCTCCCCTGCAACATGTACAACCACCCAATCCTAACTCCCATGAACACACCAATGAGTCTACCAGGGAAAGGTACAATGCTACAATAATGAATGCAATGCCCGTTCATTCATGCATAAAATTTTGATTTAATAAACCATAAAATTCACTCAGCAATCCTAAACTGATTGCAACTGATCATAAATTCATCATATCACCCTCAACTCTGTAACCTCCAAAGGACTCATCTCTCACATATTGAAAGGTGCAATTCCTGCGCAACCTAAGTTTCATACCCTTTTCAAAAGTGAGCAGTGTCCACCATTGCATGAATTATTTTCGGCCTTTTTGATCTCCTATGATAGTTGAGTCCATGAGCTATCCGTACATATAAACCTTTTCTTCCAGAATCATGTATTTTTAATTTGGCAGCCATTTCAAAAGTGTAAAGTTTTTTTTTGGAGGCACTGTATATTGCCCATTGACGCCTGCACGTTTTTTTAACTTTGGCGCGCTCGTACGACGTTATGGTAAGTTAAAATCAATTCTAAATGGATGGAAATTGTCAAGAAAAAGTCTAAGGATTCCAAATCAAGTGAAAAAACAGCATTTTTACGTTATTTGGGAATTGCGTGCGTGCAAAAGGCGCGAGCGGGCGCACGGAAATTTTTGACATGCTTAAAATGGCCTGAAACGAGTGCAAAATGAATAGAAATCGATTCAAAGCATTTTTTCGATTTGGGCGGACGTACGCATCTGACTATATGGAATTCTTTGGACTATTATGGACTTCATCATGCCAAATATGAATGAACCAGTAATGACAATATTTTATGAAGATATGATTATGAGAAGATATTTACAAAATGGCACCTGGATGACGTCATGATGACCCAATTACCTTGAAAGCTTATTGGAACGCGTCCTTGATAGGCCTGATGACTGACGAAAATTTCATGAAAACTGAATCAGAGAATTTTGAGAAATCATGTGCACAAAAATCATGACGTTGGAATAAAAATAAATAAAAAAGAAAATTCCAACAAAATTAAGAGGTGATCTGTCGATCAACAGACCACCTAATGATGCCAAAGATGTTAATTACCAACATTTGTATAGTTAACAGATAAAATACAACTTCGAAAAAATGTCAGTTTAAATACTCCAGGGATGTCTGGAGAGTAAAAAAAAAAAAAAAATGCTAACATTATTTACTCTCTCATTTACTCTCATGGAGAGTAAATAGCGTTAGGGTTTTTTTCTTTTTACTCTCCAGATGTCCCTGGACTAAGTTTAAAAGGTTTTTTCCATGGTAGACATATTGATAACCAGCTTTCCGTGTAAAACCTGCACAATCTGTGGACGCGGCTATGCTATGAGATTGCGTAGTTAAGACGCAATGGGCAAACTTAAGTTGACCCAAAGTGTCTTTGAATACGATTACAAAATCCACATTATCCTTGTCATTAAAAGGCATCTGGACACTGAATTTTCAGAGATTTACCTTAAATATATTCTGATTGTAGTCGCACCTTCCGTAAGTCATAACTTAAGATGCTGCATGATCGTCGGCGAATATTATTACCTTGTTAGAATAGACTCTACATTATCAGGAATATTGTTAGTATCAGATCTAGTTATGCCGAGTTTCCACCGTACTACGCAGTGCGCTTCTCACATCATCAAGTTAGCGTGGATGTGCCTGGAAGAGACATTTTGCTGACCAAACCATTCAGATTCAGATTCCGATATTTTATTTGTTTTATTTTGTACGTGCGCCTGTGGTATGTATGATGTCACAATTGGACAATAGTGAGTGGAAAAGATCACTTATAGGAATACATCAGGAATATTTTAGAACCAAGTCGTGTGCGAGTTATTTATCTTTCTGTGAGTATGTCCAATTTCATTCATGTTTTATTTAGACCAATTTTTATTTTTGTTCACATTTTGTCATGTTTTATTATGGTTACAGGTCATTTCAAATGATCTGCTAACATACAATTAAGTCTTAAGTTACATTGTAAGTTAGCTTAGACTTAAACGTTAGAGTTAAGTTAGGACTTTGATTTAACTTGCTGAGTGCTGAGTTTTCACATACTTATTTGTATTTATTTGTTTGTATATATTTATCTGTATTTATTTATTTGCTGATATCCATTTTCTTTTCGTTATGTTCATACGTGGATGTTATAATTGTTACAATCAACCCATTGGCTACCTCGGTCTTCTTGGTGACTTATTATGCTAGAACATCTGTGAATAGTGTGCCGACCGGGAGAATAACATCCCTTAAACTGTGGGCGAACGGTTGCAGCAAACAGTCACCGAGTATTACTGAGGTGGAGCTGGGATAAATGTGACATAAAAGTTTGTAATTTCATCCAAGAAAACCACTTTTTTAAACCCAAATAAACTATTTAGAGTCTACTTGGGTCTTTACTCTTTTATTTTCTTTCCTTTCCTTTTGACTCTTTAAGTCTATAGAATCTATTCCTGTGAAAGCATATTTGATTATGATGTGTGTATAAAAGTGGATCTGCTATTTGTTATTATTCAATTATAGTAGGCCTATTATGTTGACTTTATTGATGTTTTAATTTACATCAGCTTTGAGTATAAAGTACATAGCATACATTTGATTTTCTTTTTCTGCTGATTAGATTGCAAATATATTCTTTAATATGCAGCATAACTATGTTAGTTTAAAATGGAAACTTTAAGTTTTAGCAGTCGTTGTCAACCATTTTTTATGATTAGCCCTCAATAATTACTTACATGTCTGTTAGAGAAAGTAATCATCATCATGATGAACAGGAATTCACTTTACTTGTTAATTCTTTCAACTACGTTTTTCAGTTGTTTTATTAGACGAGTAGAGACACAAAGACAGGAATCTTTATTTTGTCATGAGTCTCTAAATTTCAAGGCAGTTGACTTTCTTGAAAAGAGCATTATAAACAAACATCAACAAGTAAAGCAAGGCATTGCGATCAAGGTGTTACACGAAGTGGGCGTTCATTATCAGTTCTTAAAGAGGTGAAATCTCACTCCTTACTTTACATCACTCTACTACTTCTATCATTATCATCGGATGTGGAGCTAAATCCGGGCCCTTACCAACCCAAGTATCCTTGCCAAATCTGTCACAAGGGAGTGACGTGGGCTCAGAGAGGTGTTGCCTGCAATGTTTGTGATCATTGGTTCCACGTCAGTTGTATGCACATGTCAACCCCAGTCTACAACGCTCTCAATGGCAGTAATGCTACATGGGAATGTACTAACTGCGGTATGCCACAGTTTTCTTCCAGTCTTTTCTCATCGTCTGGGAGTATTGATCTATCAAATTCATTCTCAAGTCTTGACCATTCATCACTCAGCAATGCTAGCGATTTACAATCAAGCATCGTACCAGGCAACATCGGATCTCCTTTGATAAGCTCTTCTCCAAGACGGTCTTTAAATCCTCGCAGAAATCGTAATATACCCAATCCCTCGAATATTAGAGTTCTTACCATCAACTTCCAAAGTTTGAAGAACAAGAAGGAGGAATTGAATGCCCTCATCGATTGTGAGAAACCTGATGTTATTATTGGAACAGAGACCTGGCTGAACAGTACAATATTTAGTTCAGAGTTCTTCCCACCTTTCTTTGATGTTATCAGGAAAGACCGACAAGATGGCTACGGCGGAGTGTTATTAGCAATAAGAAATGATCTAGTATACAAACAGATCCTGAAAGCCGAGGATGATGTAGAGCAAGTGTTCATAAAGGTTCATATTTGTCAGAACAAAGATGTTGTGATTGGATCTCTTTATCGACCCCCAAACAGCGACCATCACTACTTGGATGAAATGTGTTCCTCAATCGAATCACTGTGCAGAGAAGAGAGGAAAGCTGTTATCTGGATTGGAGGGGACTTCAACCTGCCTGACATAGACTGGTCTTTACAGACAGTTTGTGGTAATAGGAATCCTGCTCCAATTTAACAACAGGTTCTTGGATATGGTCCAAAATTGTACTCTCCAACAGATGGTATTATTCAAGACTAGAGAGGTCAATACCCTTGATCTTTTTCTCACAAATCGTCCATCCTTTGTTATGAAGTGTTCACTTCTTCCAGGCTTAGGGATCATGACATCGTCCTGACAGTATCCGACATATCTGTTAGAAGAAAAAAACCAGTGAGGCGTAAGATTCATCTATGGAAGAAGGCCAGTCTAGATAAAATGAAGAAGCAAGGAAAACTTTTCCAGCAAGAGTTCCTTGGAAGTACCCTTCAACTGCAGACTCTGTTTCTGATATGTGGTATGACATCAAGTCAGCATTGTTAACATTCTTGATGAGTGTGTGCCCTCCAAAATGTCTTCGACCAGATACAGCCAACCCTGGATTAACTCGAATATCAAGAGGTTGTCAAGAAGGAAGAAATGGAGAGTTACAAGAAAGCGAAAATGACAAGAACAATCATGATTTTTGCGATACAAGAAACTCCAAAAAGAGTGCAAGCAGGCTGTAAAGTAGCATACAGTGACTACATTACCAACATGTAAGCCCAGAATGCTCCTCAAATCCAAAAAGATTTTGGAGTTTCATCAACAGCAAGAAGTGCGACAACAATTGTGTATCCACTTTATTTTCTCCAACAAAGGAATGGTGTGTGACAGTTCTGCTAAAGCTAGTCTTCTCAATAAACAATTTTCTTCAGTTTTCAATGGAAACGAAGACATCACTAGCATACCACAGAAAGGACCCAGTCCTTACAAGAGTATGGAATCCATTAATGTGTCACCAGCAGGAGTTTACAAGCTCCTACACGATTTGAACCCACACAAAGCTTCTGGACCCTGACATGATTCCAGCGCGGCTCTTGAAAGAATTTGCACTTGAGTTAACACCAATCTTTGTACACTTCTATCAGGCTTCCCTTAATCAAGGTACCATTCCTGAAGATTGGAGAAAGGAAACATCGTCCAGTCTTTAAGAAGGGTGATAGATCGCTGCCAGAGAACTACAGGCCTGTATCACTCACCTCTATAGTATGCAAACCTTAGAACATATTGTGTGTAGCAGTATCATGAAACACCTGGACTTGCATCATATATTATCTGATGCCCAACATGGCTTCCGGAAAAGGAGATCCTGTGTAACACAGTTAATTAAAGTAGGTTGGGTACTATGGTATAAGGAATGAGGTACATCTTTGGCTTGCGAACTTTTTTGTCTCAACGTAGTCAACGAGTTGTTATTGATGGAGCAACATCAGAACCAGCACCTGTCCTCTCAGGAGTACCGCAGGGGAGTGTCGTCGGTCCTTTGCTCTTTCTTCTGTACATAAATGACTTGCCAGAGTATGTGACCAATGGCTCTTCAGTTCGTCTTTTGCTGACGACTGTGCCCTATACCATCCCATCAGTTCACGAGAAGACGCCGAAGATCCGCAGCGTGATCTTGATGCCCTGCAGCAATGGGAGAGGGACTGGGGTATGACATTCCATCCCGGAAAGTGTCAGGTTTTACACATTACAAGGAAGAAAATCTTTCCACACAACATGTACTTCATCCACGGCCAAGCTCTGGAAGAAAAGGTAATGCAAATACCTCGGCATAACCTTTAGTAATAATCTCAGTTGGAAACGCCCATGTAGACTCAATTACCAAGAAGCAAATAATACCAGATGTTTTCTGCAAAGAAATCTCACAAGCTGTCAAGAAACACTAAGGTCATTGTTACAAGATGCTCCTGAGGCAATAATGGAGTATGCATCTGAGATCTGGGACCCATTCACACAGTCAAAAATCAGAAATCTTGAAATGATTCAACACAGGTACGCTCGCTATGTTGTCACGACTATCGAACTACAAGCAGCATTTCTGCTATGCTTCGACAACTACAGTGGCAAAACCCTTCAAGAGCGTAGGGCCCAAGCCAAGACTCTACTAATGTATCGCATCATTAATAATCTTGTAGACGTCCAGCAACAACTGAAACACTCATCATTCAAAATCCCGAGGTCATTCTCAGAAACTCATGATCCATTTGCAAATACGGAATGTTACAAAAAATTTCATTCTTTCCTGCCACTGCCAGGTTATGGAATTCCCTACCTCAGGACGTCGTTAGACAGCACCTCAGCAAATATATCAAGAGTGAGGTGCAACATGTCAGACTATGTTAGTCTGCATTTGTATGTAATATGTAATATTATATATATGTTTGCTTTTTTTTTACCACAACTTCAACGGTGGATTCTCAGCACTCAGCATTCAAATCCACAGTACAGTACGACAATACACCACAGGTGGTATGTACTTATAAAGGAAGAAGAAGAAGAAGAATATAGTTCAGAATCAGAGTCAGTTTCTACTGACAAAAACAACAATGTATGGGACTGTATTGTAATATTACTAATAATGCCAACTGGCGAGGATCTAACGTTACTTAGTACTTTATTAGGTCAGTCATAGATCTAGAAATCGGTTGACCTGCATTATATTCCAGCCTACCGTACTTGCTGAAGTACCTGGAGTGAAGTTCAAGAATGAATTGGTACGTCGCTCGCAATCTCCCCACGTTTCGACCACAGAAATAGAAGACGTGGTTTTCGACGGCATCATACAGCGATTTCCCATTGTTTTTGGTCGCGTCACGCTTCAGTGCCCCCGAGTGGTCGCTGAGAGTGGTCGCTAAACTTGAAGGTAGCTCAATGGTTGGTTTTTTATTTTAGAGGCACTTATCACTTCTAAATTAGAATATCTGCGCTTTTCTTTAATTCCTTTTATTTAGTTACATAACAAGCCACCAACAGGTGTACTGATTCACATGCTTTCCGGCCATAGGTAATACCATTCCAACGAATTTCTTTGTAACAGTACGAGGCATATAAAGAGGATGATAATAATTAGAGTTATCAGGAGGAATAGAGTCAAAATGAGGACTTGTAATCCACGAGCATAAATGCAAAGTAGTTATTTTAGATATTAGAAAATATGTATAAAAAATAATCTTTAATGGTGTGTTAACATGGACACTGCCCCCTTTTCACCTGGTCCTCCGCCCACTTTGAAAACCGCCGCCCCTTAATGGCAGGGTCATGCAACTATATGATAGCCATGCATATTTTGAAAAGGTAAACAAACTTGTAAACCTGTTCGTCATTTCCTCCCCCACCCCCAAATCAAAATACCCTGGCGACGGCCCCTGGGCTAGAGATGTAATTTTTATCAGGAAATTGTATTTTAAAGATAATCGATGGGACATGCCGTGGGTTTGGAGTAATTGTTCTCAGGCTCGGGGGTAGTTGTCGGGGCGGGGGAGGAGGGTCATTATTCTCGCAGGGTAGTTGCCAAGAAAGGTAAATTGTCTGAAGGTGGTTGTCGTTGGGGATAATTTTCCGAGGGTTAATGTCGAGTATGGTTGTCGACCTGTCTTTTGACGAACAAAATCCTCCCATGTTTAATTGCTCCCTAAATATCTGATTGGTCTACCCGGGGGAGGGCACTGCGTATGGGTATGTGCCGCGGAGAAGACCCCCATTTTACATCAAATTTTCCGTTCCAAAGACGTAGCATTTTTTATCTTATTGAGAAAAAGCACAAAGAAAGCCGTCAAAGCATAGCTCGTCGAGAAAAAAGAAAGAAAAGAATCCGTTCCAAAGCTTCGCATATTTTTCATTACGCCGTTCCGGCCGATTGATCCGCTACACTGAGCTGCGTTTTTGTGTGTGAAAAGCGGCCCGCAGAGCGCTGTCGACCATCGCTCTTCGCGAGCGCCACCGGGTAGCTGCATGCAGGGGCCGTGCGTCGTAACGGTACCTGTTATCGGGGGGGGGGGGGGCAGAGCCCAAATTTCCGGTAACTATGTCTAAAATCTGTGGCGTAGCTACGACTGCATTTTAGGAGGACGGTAGTGCTCCACCGGCGTAAATCCAATTTGAGGAGGGGGAAAAACTTTTTAAATGATTTTTTTTCCCTCTCACGCACATTTTGACATCTATTTTGCGAGCGAGCGAAGCGAGTGAGCAGAAAATAACCACTTTTGCGGTTTTTAATCGCATTTTCGAATAAGAATTCTAAAATATGATGAAAGAGCGAAGCGAGCGAGCCAAAATAACCACTTTTCTCGATTATAATCGCATTTTCGGATGGAAATCCTAAGATTTTTATGAGCGAGCGAAGCGAGCGAGCCAAAAATAGCAAATTTTTTGTTTTCAGTAGCATTTTTAAATAGAAATTCTAAAATGTGATGGTTGTTTATGATAGATATTCAGAATTTTTACTAACTGATTAATCAAAATATATTTTCTTCCTTAAAAGGTGTGTCTACATGGGGGTAAATTTGTACACACCATCACCTCTCTTCCCCAAGGGGGGTGATAGATCCCTCACCCCCGCAATTTACGCCAATGTAGTGCTCCCTAGAGGGGAGGGTGCAGAGAGTGGGGAATTTCTCCCCTCCCGCGCTAAGCGCGGAAGCTCCGCATAGCCCAAAATTTCCCGGTAATAAGTCTCGAATCAGTGGTTGTAGCTAGGATTTCATTTTAGCACGATAGGCCAAAGCGCGCATCCCTAGGCATGCTAGGGGAGGGTTGCAGTGATGGTGATTTTCCCTTCCCGCGCGAACGCGGAAGCTCTGACGGTTCTTTGAATAATAATATTGTTCGTTGACTGTCCTGGCCTCTTACATTTTCTGCCTTTTATCGGTGGGGGGGGGGGGGGGGGGGGGGGGAAGAGCCGAAAATTTCCCGGTATCTGAGTCTAGAAAATAGAATATGCGGAGTGTGAGCCCGCACCCGCGATTTGCTTGTGCGAAGCCCTTAGCGGGTGGGGCCCAGGGTTCTGGCTTAGGGCCACTGACAGGGGGTCCTACAGGGAAAGCCACTGCGGGGGTCCAGGGAGTGGAGCACCCGGAAACTAAGGGGTTTGGGTACTACATTTTCCCTCATTTCTTTTGTTTCCCTTTGCTTTTTTCTTTTTTTCCCTCTCTCTCTCTTCTTTCTCCCCTTTTTCCCTTTTTCTTTCCCTTTCTCCTTCTTCCCTCCCTTTCTCCTTTCTCCCTTTCTCCTTTCTTTTTCTTTCTTCTTCTTTCTTTCCTTTCTTCTTTTTCCTTTCCCTTTCTTCCCTTCCTAATTTCTCTCCCTTTCATTTTTTTCCCGGTGGTGTGGTGGATTTTCCCGCTGAAATCTTTCAGGGGGGCACTCTGCCCCCCTGCCCCCCCGGCTGTTACGCCACTGGCTGCATGCACGTATGCCGTTCCATAGAGATACATACGCACTCACACGCAGGCGAACCTTTCCAGTGACCCCCGTTTTCACAAACATTTGTAGTTCCGAAGCCCGTTCCAAAGACCCTCCTTTTCACAATAAGCCCGTTCCAAAGCCCCCGTTTTTTGTCTCGCCCGCGGCACATACCTACCACTTTTGGGGTCGCAGTGCCCCCCCCCCCCCCCACCCGGCCGGGTCTTACCTCCCAGCTTCTTCTTCTCCTTCTTTCTTCTTCTTCTTCTTCTTCTTCTTCTTCTCTTCATTATTATTATTTATTCGACAAACTAAAAAAGCACAGACACAGTACATCAATAGCAGCAGACAAATATAAGGCATGTAATAAAAATTTCATACATAGAATATTGCACATAATGAAGAAAGTTATGCCAATAAAACGTAGATGACTTAAGATTAAATATTGAAAATTGATGTCAACATTTGATTTAAAAATGCTATTTACAAAAGATTTATCTATCCTTGAAATTCAGCAAGAGTTGTTAATGTCTTCAAGGTTCATTAAGACCTATTCGATCGTCAGCAACTTTGATGTTAACTACTGGCCCCCCTTACTTCCAAAAGATGTGATGTCGAGCTTTCCCGTAATTGCCCCTATCATTTGGAATGAACTACCGGCGCACATTCAGAACACCGACTCCCTCACTTTCCAGATATAAAAAGGGATAATTAAAAGAGTGGAATGGCACAAGAAGAAAGGGCGGTAGGTAGTAGACGTAAAAAGGACATGTGGGGGCAATTATCGGAAGATAATGAAGGCACCTTGCTCGACAAGTGAAAGCTTCTTAAGGTGCCACCCGATTTTAACTCGTAAATTCTTATAATGAAATATTTGTAAATAACTGGATGAATTGAATTGAATTGAATTGAAGAATAGAATTGCAGTACATAAACGAAAAAGGCGTACTGAAAGGGGTTACTTATCCTAGAAGTGAAAATGGGACACTAATCAGATTCACAGGGGCACTTATCATAAGGAAAATGACACTCACTGTGAAACCAAAAAGAGAACCTATCAGAAGTCAAATGGGTGTGAATCGAATTTTAAAAAAGAGGCACATGCTGGATTCGAAAAGGGCAAACCAGGAAACAAAAGTGTGGCATTATCGCAGGTTAGCAGAAGGAGAAATGGGACATACTTCTAGAAGGAAAGGGGTGGGTATCAGACATAAATGTGGGCATGTATCAGATTTCAAATGGGGGCCCTTTTTTCATTTTTTCTTTACTTTCCTCAAAAACTATGAATTTTCTAACTGTTTTGATACAAATGTATCTTTGTAATCTACACTTTGGAGCATGTAAGTATGATAAGTGCATGGAAGCACAATCTCCTCTCCCTCTCTCTCTCTCTCTCTCTCCCTCCCTCCTCCCTTCCCTTCCCTCTCTCTCCCGAAACACTCACAATCCTAAAAACAGCATACTCATATGTAGCAATTCCACCAAGCATCCATCATCAGAGGCATCCTAAATTGCTATAAAAAAACCACAAGAACTAAAAACAAACAAACAAACAAACAAACAAACAAACCAACAACAATTCGTTCAAACACCCCAACAAGAAGAAACAATGATTGCAGGCTGACATGCATACACGTCCAAGTCATTACTTATTTTGTGTTCAGATGTAAATGATCTTCCTCAGATGGATAATATTCTGATCACTCTACAGTATGAGTTATCTTAATAAACTAACAGTTTCTTCACAGACACCGAAGGTGACCCAGAATAATGTAGTAGTAAATGAGAGGAGCTTATTTTTTCTTTATTCTTTTCTTTTCAGTTTTTTTAAGGATTTTCATGCTAGAAATATCTTCTGCCCCTTTAAGATCCGGAAGGAGAACCCTGCTCATCACTAGAAAGAACAGTTTTCCAGTTGGTTTAATTTGGGCAGAGCTCATCAAGTGTTTCGCAGTCTCCACCCACCTATGGACACATAACGGATATTTCACAATAAACTCATTTTTCCATTACTCTTCTGTATAAATGACATGAAATAAATGTAATTTATAGTTTCCATCCCGAAATTCTCCAAGATTTCTTTACATATACATATGTTTCCATATCATTAAAACAAAGTGGCTATGTGCCATTGGTGCATACATTTTGCCGTCCTTAAAGTTTTTCATGCCTGCAGTGTAATTATTATTGTTATTTTTTACCTTATAATATCATTTTCCCTCACATTATGAGTGAATGGAAGAGTATTCTTATATTCTGCAGGCTTTCCATCAATGGAGAGAGAAGGGTTTGCACACACAATAAACAACAGCATTTTCCATTTATCATAAAAAGAAAGTCAGAGACGCAAAATCTGACTGAGCAGAAAAAAAAAAATCTGCATTTCTCGTATGAAAATAATGTTTGTATATACACTTCTTGCTATTTATATTTGTTTTGAAATGAAGTATTTTTTCAAAATATCGTATATATAAAAGGCTCCATATTCACAATCTATAGTCTCCATTATTCAGCAAAATTCAATTACATGTATGTGTTTATGAAATAAATGTGTTGCTATGTATACCACATTAACCACCATATAACAATCAGCATTTCTCTCTAAGTTATATTTTATAATATGTTAACCTTTCTTCCTCCTCTTCTTCATTCCTAACCTTTCATTTGTAATATTGTTAAACATTATATGATCTCAGCAACTGTATACATAAACATGTATCATAAATGGAAACTTCTACAATACTTGTATAAAAATATTTCAAGCTTTATAATGTCAATGCATGCAAACAAATAAATACAACAAAGTTTAAGAAATATAGAAAATTCTTAAATTGCACTAAAAAAAAATTGATACACATATGGTGCATTGTCACTTGAGTAACAGAAATGGCTCACTTCATCATTACACGAAACACAGGATTTAAGTATGCAATATCAATATTCGATACTTTCTCTTTTTGTGAAAGTTGAACCTTGACAATCATCCCTTCAGAATATTCATACCACAATGAATGACAATTGTAATAATATTCACACATTCCTTGTAAAAAAAATACACTGTTACAAAGGACAATAAATGACACAACAATAGATCACATTTACATCACATTCAAAGAATTTTAAGATGAACACTGCATACATTAACATATACCACCAATATAAAAGAACATTAAGGTTTTCTCACGAGTTTAAATCATTTCCTACAAACGTACACAAAACATGAGACCAATACATAATTTTGGATTGCAAACAGTCTTGTAACAGAAGCGACAGAAATAAGAATCTCATATATTTACAGTATACATACAAGCATGGATCTCACTTGTACAGATATTTACCTGTTTTTTACAGACAAATATGAAATGAATTATGGAAATACAAAGAAGAATTTTAACTACAAAACAATAAAAATGACCGGGATTGGTGATAACCACTTGTGAACTTCCAAGAACTAAATACTACTTGCTTCATTGCCTAATTCAAATGATTTTTGCCCATTAGTGGTCACAGTAGCACTATTCAAATAAACACCATGGCTCAACGCAATTTCTTAGTTTAAAGGAATTATTCAGTGTGTCCACGGCGCTCATTGCTGTTGTTGATTTAGTGACCTTATTAGTGGGTACAAAAGAATGGAAATCT
>JAPZVO010001306.1:0-19139 GCA_029962745.1 Echinometra lucunter | reverse complement strand
TTTTTTTTGGCAGCAAGATTTGAGAGCGAAGCCTTTTCTCCCCCCGAGCCCTATCTAGAATGAAATCGTGAGTAATTTACCGATTCCTAGAGATTTCTAATTAGAAATTATCTTTTCTTCACATTTGTACGTATTTTGTTGTAGAGAAAAGTAAGTATGATGAATAATAAAAGCATGCTGTTTGGAGCAGAGCGCCAGTGTGGAGCTCAGTGGAGCATAATCGCAAGCAGGTTAATTTTTTTGTCCCAGGTGTTTATGTTGTGTCCCTTCATCACAACGACTTGAAGACTGGATCGAGATCGAGTAAGGCTGGAGTGAGACTTGAACTCGGCTAATAATATCCAGCCTGCATTAATGCATGGATGTTCATCAAATTTCATTATATGATAATGAACAATTATTGCATATTTCACTTGGGTGTTATAATGCACTTTCATATCACAGGCGACATACGTAGACCTAACGTTAGATCTAGATCTAGACCGAAGTGTTCTGTCTCTAACACTAAACAGTAACAATCGTCGTTAGCCTCGTATTTTGGTAGGGTCGGCACTCCTCCTTTTTAGAAAGGAGGAGTACCGACCCTGTCAGATACGAGGCTAACGACGACTGTTAGAGACAGAACACTTCGGTCTAATCTACATGTAGATCTAACTTTAGGCCTAGTCTAGGTCTATTTCAATTCAGTTGTGAATTGAAAATGAAATGAATGAATCTGCTTCAAATTTCACAATCACAGAGCATGGATGCAGCAACATGTCAATGTCATGTGTACTGTGATAGACTCTAATGTTGATTGGAGTCTGAAATCTAGATCTGTACAAATTTTAACCTGAATTTGAATAAAGTCTTTCCGGTAATCCTGGGTTTAACTTTTAGGGGTATAAATTATTTGCACTTATGTAGAGATTTGGCCCTATTCACATTCACATTCAGACCTATTCACATACACACCTGTTAATGTACATTCCATTAGCATTATGTAAGTACCTGACAATGCACATGGCATGCACTGTTCAGTAGTGCACTGCCAAGATTGAGTTAGTGCAACTTTGAGCTTGGATCTACTGGATGTCTTCTGAACAAACCTCTCCAAGTCTGAGCTCTGCACCCTGCACCATTGGTCTTCGGGAGATCTCCCCATCGGGCAGCAGTATTTCCTGAGGACTTCTGAGCTTAAGTAGTATAGTACCTCAAGTAAGAGTAGTTTAAGCTAAGGTTAAGGTAGCATCATATTTTAGTGTAGTTTAATTAGTCATTTCTCGGCCATTTTACTACAATTGGCGTAGTCGGCAATTGTAATTTGCGTAGGGAGTAGAGTGTTATACATTACGCACGTGTATTAGGCAAAAATCCGCCATTTTGTTTACATAGACTCCTGTGTTGTAGCAATTTCTGATTTTTCAACTTCCATTTTAGAGTCTATCGTAATATTCTGTTATCCCATACTTATTTATCATTGTAAAACTCATTTTTAGAGACTCTGTTGATATTTTCATTTCTCATATTTTAAATTTAACCGCTTATTTCGACCAATTTTTTGCAAAATTTTCCACTAAAATAAAGCCGTAGCAAACGACATTTGTCTTATTCCCGGCTGTAGTTTCAAATTAATAATTGCATACATAGTTTAATACCCTGTTGAGAGTGATATTTTTGTAATTTTGGCCGTATTTTAAGTGAAATTTGAGGTAGTAATTAGGGATAGGTAGGATAAATTTTTGATTGACCTGCCATTCTGCCCTTTCAAAATTATTGAAGTGGGCGTGGTTAGTTAAACTTAACAGTTAAAGCTAAACTTGATTCTTCAAATTTTCTATTTCAAATTTAATTGTGGTGGTAGGGGCCAGCTCAAATTTTTGCTGAAAGAAAAATTGGAAGTGTAGTGTAGGTTTGATAAGGATTACACCTTAGTGATTATTATATTTAGTAATAGTAACTATAGCGTAGTAATTTTGTCCTACTCTTCAGTACTTTTTTAAGTGTAGAATTACAAGGCCTTGCTTTACTTTGTAATTTTATCTAAGTAATTATTTAAGTGTAGAATTTAATTTTGATTGACTTTCTATACTTGTCAATCAAATTGAGTGTAGAAAGTAAATTTTTGCTTGACTTTTTACCTATACTTATCAAATTAAGTGTAGGATTTTTGATTGACTTCTATACTTGTCAATCAAATTGAGTGTAGAAAGTAAATTTTTTGATTGACTTTTTACCTATACTTATCAAATTAAGTGTAGAATATTTGACTGATTTTCTGCCAGAAAATTGTCAGATCGAAGAGAAACACAAAGTAAGTAGGAATCTAAGTATGAAACTAATAAATTAAGCAAGCAAGAAACAGCAAGAAAAAACAGAAACATTAGTAACTAAGTATGAGAAACTAAGAAAGTGAATCTATATTAACTTTCTGCCTGTAATTTGCAGTCAGATTGAACTCCCACTCTTTTCAATTTTGTAGGGGAGTGAATAGTAGCTGAAAATCAAGAAATTTAAGTGTAACCTTAGGCATTTTGATATTGTACTTTTCCTATTTGTAATTAAGACCATTTAGTATCTAGATTCTTTCTAGATTCACTTAGGGTAATATCAATAACATTGACCATTTGTGCTTTTCTTCATTCAAGATTGGTAATTTTCCTGATATTGAGCAATCTCTCCTACATGTACATCATAAACTAACCCTGTGACTAATATACATGTAATAAGACTATGGTTCTTTCTCACAAAATAAGAATTAATTTTTGTGATGAGTCAGAAGTTTTGAAGGTTTGCAATGAAACAAAAGTAACCCAAATTTTAGATTGGAGAGAATATTGTGGGAACTTAGATAAGGAGTTATTTTTGAAATGTCCCCGCCTTGATGGAGCCGTGGCGCTCCTTGACTATTTTGATTTTACTCCTTACCCGGGCGTCCCAACGAAAATACATGTGGGTGTGCCAGCTACTCCATCTCCTTTTTGCAGGGGCCGTTCCCTCTATCGAGGCCCCAAGACATGGGACACCTACAGCAACGTGGTTCTGGAAAGGTCGACACAGGAAGGGAGATTCTCAGCCACAGTACCCCCTCATTCACAGCCGTCTTCTCAGATGCTCGGCTCAGGAGGTTAGATTCCCAACCGTGGTACCCCCCTTGCCCACAGCAAACTCCATCCTTCCTAACCCTACTCAAAATCATCCCTTTGAGCAATCTTCTTCCTACTGTCCTCCTACCCTTCCACACAGGATCTCATTTGATGGAAAAACAAGCTGGAGGGCATTCCGGAATAATGAATACTACTATACTTTCCCACTCCTGTAATTGGAATGGCCCTGCTTGCCGAAATGCTCTCTGCTGGTCTTTGAAGGGAGTGGCTTTCGAATACTTCTGTAATCTTTTAGACCAGGGTATTTCTGATTTTACTCTTATTATGTGGGCGTTGGATCGCCGTTTTGATTATGGTAGGTTCCCAGAGAGGCTTTAGCCGAATTTCAAACGGCTCGCCAGCAGCGTCATCGTCGTCACCCCAATACAGAACAGACTTACGGTTGAACAGGGTGTTGACAACACTTCCAAGGGTACGGAGCCAGAAGTTTTACAAGTTCGGCCCCCACCATCTGCCAGGCAATGTGTTAATACAAGTTCCACTTCTACCGAAGAACAAAGTAAAACTCTGTTTCAGTTAGTACTGAAAATGACATTGATAGTCTAAAAACAGAAACAGGTTGCCTAAGAGTGATATCACTGCCTTAAAAACAGAAATAATTTAAAGAAAAACATGGAAAGTATTGACACAACCCTGGCAGAGGTGCTTAAAACCTTGAAGACCCTCAAGGCCCAGAAAAAGTCTTGGCCAGCTCTTCCCTTTCTTTTGCAGAGGCCCAGGAAAACTCCAAAGGATCGGAGAGCCAGGCCGATCTCCGATCCGGGAAGGATTAGGCCTCCAACAAGTAAGCATGTCAAATGTTGATGACCCGCCTGATGCGCCGGTCGGTCAACCCACTTATAATAGCCTTGAGAGTGAGGTAAGTACATGCAATTCTTTTGATATTTGGGAAGATGAGTGTTTATTCATTGCAGATCTTTTTGAAAGGTATGCCAATGGATTGGATCCTGTAGAGGAAGTTATTGTCAGTAAGGTAAGTAGTATAAGTAGTTGTAGCAGTAAGGTAAGTAGTAGCTCTATGTTTTATGTACCTATTGTAGTTGGTAGTTTAAAATTAAGAGCAGTTGTTGATACGCTGCTAAGGTAACTGTAGTCTCTGACGAATTCCTGGATCCAGCACCATCTATCCTTAAAGATGTCATTCTGCGGACACGGGCCGAAATCAAAAGATTACTGCAGTGAAGGTCGGCCCCGTCCCCATCAAACTAGGTCAAACCTGGTTTGATGAGACTGTGTTCTGTGCCCCATTAGTTGATGATATGATACTTGGGCTAGATTTCCTACAGAAATTCGGTATGATATCGCTATCGCACAGCCCAAGCTCATCGTCGGTAGGGAACAGATACACATGTACTATGGAGCCAGCTCCCAAACTGCCTGCACCAGAAAGCCTGTACTGCGAGAACGGCCATGGTGCCCCCTACTAGTGTTAAGCGGCTGAGATGCATTCAGGAAGCCTGCATCGCTAGAAGGGCCAAGATGTCCCCTACTAGCGGTAAGCGGCTGAGATGTCTGGTTGGAGATCATCCAGCAGACCAAGGGCTCTCAACAGAAGAGAGTAGCATGGATTTCTTGTTCTGTCATCCCAATCGAGATGTCCCTGTATGGACTCCTCGAATCGTGTTTGATCGGGGAAAGGCACTTTCCAAGCATTCTGTTTTGCTATCAGCCCAGAGGCTACCTGGAAGATACATGGTTTTTACTTCTAAATTATTTCTAATAATTTGTTGTGATATTTGGTTGATTATTGACCCAGTGGTGATCAGGTAAAGGGAATGATTATTTTATTCTTTCTTGATATATTTTATTATTTATTCCTGGTCCTTACCCAATGCAACTTCATTGATTGGATGTTGGATTGTTCATTCTTGACCATTTAAACACTGGTTTACAACAATAAGTTTATCCTGAAACAAATTTGCCAGTGTGATTGAATTTCCCATTCAATATGTGGTCAACATTTGATATTCTGACTGATTAGATTATTGGGTCCATGATAAAAAACTGAACCTTGTTCAGAAATTCTTAAACATCACCTTTAATTCTCAAAGTAAAATTGTAGCACAAATTATTTTGCAAAAAAAAATTGCTGGAATTATTTTTTGTTAAACTGACCTGACCTACTTTTCCCTAAGGTCAAAACAGAATTTGTGTTTTGGACTCCTCAGAGAAAGTGTAGTTAGCATGTACATTGGAAAGTGTTTCCTTTTGTTAAAGCAGCCAGACCTGGGCAGCCGCAGAACAGATTTATTTACATGTACATGAACATCCCCCACGTTGAAACGTGTCGGATTAGGGACATTGAGTCTCATTATTTACTTTTGTTTGAAAATACATGTAAATCTATTTCACTATTAATTGCAGTTCTACTGATAAACAATAATATTTTCAATGGCAGAACTGTTTTCCACCAAGTTAGGTAGGAATTGGACTCCATTCGCTATAACACTTGACCTCAATCATTGCAAATTTACAACCCCTGAACTTTGAGGTCAGTATCATGTTACTTTCCTGATAATACACGGTGCTTGACTTCATATCAACATAGCACTTTCCAGTTACTTATATCTTACCATTTTACTTTTGGTTGAAGTTAACCCTGGAAACAGAGACTGCCCTTGTGATAGAATAAAGTTTGATCACACAATGGGGAGACTAGACTTCCACGATGATTTATAAAAACTTGTTTGCTTTGTAAGATTTTAATAGAGCTTATCATGTACTACATTTTCTAATAATTTAGACACATTGCTGTCCAGTTTTGTCTCGCCTGCGTAGCGGAGCGAGACATAGGTATCACTATTTCCGGTGTCGGCGTCGTCGTCGTCGGCGTCGGCGTCGTCGGCGTCGGCGTCGTCGGCGGCGTCGTCGTCAACAATTGTGTTGTACACCCATAACTTTCTATAGCTTTAAGGTGGGATCACCAAATCATACCAGAGGTCCATCTCTTGAAGGCGCAGGTCAAGTTCGAATATGAGTCGAATTTGAATAAGGTCAAAGGTCAAAGGTCAATGAACTTTCCATGACTGGCACTGTGCTATATTGTACACACAATAACTTTTTATACCTTCGAGGTAGGATTGCCAAATTCATACAGAGGTCCATCTCTTGAAGTTCAGGTCAAGTTCGAATGTGAGTTGAATTTGATTAAGGTCAAAGGTCAAAGGTCAATGAACTTCCATGACTGGCACTGTGCTGTGTTGTACACACAATAACTTTCTATAGCTTCGAGGTGGGATCACCAAGTTTATACCAGAGGTACATCTCTTGAAGGCACAGGTCAAGTTTGAGTATGAGTTGAATTTGAATAAGGTCAGAGGTCAAAGGTCAATGAACTTTCCATGACTGGCACTGTGCTATGTTGTACACACAATAACTTTCTATACCTTCGAGGTAGGATTGCCAATTCATATGAGAGGTCCATCTCTTGAAGGTGCAGGTCAAGTTCGAATGTGAGTTGAATTTGATTAAGGTCAAAGGTCAAAGGTCAATGAACTTTTCATACTGGCACTGTGCTATGTTGTACACCTAATAACTTTCTATAGCTTTGACGTGGAATCACCAATTCATACCAGAGGTCCATCTCTTGAAGGCGCAGGTCAAGTTCGAATATGAGTCGAATTTGAATAAGGTCAAAGGTCAAAGGTCAATGAACTTCCATGACTGGCACTGTGCTATATTGTACACACAATAACTTTTTATACCTTCGAGGTAGGATTGCCAAATTCATAAAAGAGGTCCATCTCTTGAAGGTGCAGGTCAAGTTCGAATGTGAGTTGAATTTGATTAAGGTCAAAGGTCAAGGTCAATGAACTTTCCATGACTGGCACTGTGCTGTGTTGTACACACAATAACTTTCTATAGCTTCGAGGTGGGATCACCAAATTTTATACCAGAGGTACATCTCTTGAAGGCACAGGTCAAGTTTGAGTATGAGTTGAATTTGAATAAGGTCAGAGGTCAAAGGTCAATGAACTTTCCATGACTGGCACTGTGCTATGTTGTACACACAATAACTTTCTATACCTTCGAGGTAGGATTGCCAAATTCATATGAGAGGTCCATCTCTTCAAGGTGCAGGTCAAGTTCGAATGTTAGTTGAATTTGATTAAGGTCAAAGGTCAAAGGTCAATGAACTTTTCATAACTGGCACTGTGCTATGTTGTACACCTAATAACTTTCTATAGCTTTGACGTGGAATCACCAAATTCATACCATTTTTCAAACAATAAGTTTGCCATAACACCTTAATAATAATTTAATTTTACAATTTTACTCACATTATTATCAGTTACATTCTTTTTCACTAACATTCATTTCCTTACTTGCATGGAATAATTATAGCTTCATAGTATTAACAGCATTCTTAGTGTTATCCGATTTCCTAGGGATAAAGTAGGCCTATACCATTATTGCATATGTAAACTGTCAGAACCACAATTCACCCCCTAAACTGCTGACAGCCTCAGAAGTCATATAGCATAGTTTTGACATGCAGTCTCTTCATGACTGCAATATGCAGGCGAGACAACGCTTGGCGTTTGCCTTGTTATTCTATTAGACTGTTTAGAGCATTCTCTGAACTGCTGTTTCTATCACCTTATCCAATGACAAAAACGGCATATTAGTTTTCAACTTTTCGATCATTACTTTATAACCAAAAACTTGTTACGGTATTTCCCACTTATTCTCAGGAAATATTTTAGTAGCCAATATTATGTCAGATTTTTTACAATATTTTAAAATACAAGCATGGCAGATGTACATCAAGCCTTGTGGCTTTGTTCGCCCTGTATTTCAGTAACTTTCATTGCATTCATTCTTGTACTGAATGTTTGCCACTACAGATCGTTCATGTTAGCTCTGGATCTTTGGGTCAACAGTTTAGGGTTGGTCAAAAAACATTAACACATTCTAAAGTATTCTAATAGAATTTGACACTGAGCCCATCCTTGCAGGTAACTTAGTGCTTATTCGTATACCTCATGAAAGGGCCCCCAACATTCATAAGAATACTTTACATTTTCAGTAGCCTCCTTGTAAGAGACTGGAGCCTGTGACCTTCAAGAATTACTTATCATATTCCCTTCTTCTTTTTATGAATAAGGATTTGAATTAAATTTTTGGATTCTTGATTTGACATGACTAGAAGTTCAGGCAGGAATCCAGTCAACAGAACAAACCTAATTTTCAAAGAATTATGTTGGTTGGGATTCAGGCTCTAAATTCAATGCCCAAAATACACTTTAATGCTCAAACAACTTACAGTTACATGTATATCGGATAACTTCATCCCTTTGTTTTTCTGAATAACAAAAAGTATTGAAGCCTTCATTTACATTGGAGCTCATCTGCCATTGTGCTACTGGCTCATGTTACATGTACATAGTAGATTCGGTGATGACTCAGTGCATAATTGAATTGATGGAACTTCTTGTGTTATTTCCCCAGTTTGTGGCATGTCTAAAGTTGCTCTTTTTATTTCATTTGAGTATTATAATGCTTCTTCTTCAAATATTTCGCCATATTAAATCATCACCTCTACTCCATGTGTGGTTGATGGATGATGCATTTTAATTAGCATGGATATGGCCATCCTCCAGTGTTGCCTATGTCCAGTGTAGGGAAATCCCTCACTGCCGAACTACTTCGGCTCCTGGGAGAATTCTTGCATGATGGCATCATGGTATTTTGGCCTTAGCTGAACTTTTGTCGAAGCCATGCAGCATTCCTAGAGAAAGTTGAAAAGCCATTTGGGCTTGGGAGTTAGGGATACTTAACTCTTTCTATCTCCCCTCAGTTCTCCTGGGTGTAACTTAAATGCCTTATCTGTTTACCCTAAAGTTATAGAGTCACCCGGCCCCATTGAGCCATGTGGCTCTCCACTGGAGCCGTCTGGTTTTTCCCCTTGGCACACTTCTTTCTGTTTTGTTATTTATTTCATGCCTTCCCAACACTGTTAACATTTTTCCATGCAAGACTGCTCAATCTAATGGTATTTTGATTTGTAATTGAAAAAGAAAAAACAAGAACATATAGCACAATTATAGGTTGAAGCATTGAGCATCTGCCTCTCTAACTAGTTAGATCGGGGGGCATAGACCATTATTGGTTGAGAGCCCCTGCATGTTATTTGTGGACGGGCTTGCCCGATGATCAAATCTGGCCATGGGGGTATGACAGCTTTTTGCATATACCAGGTCAATGTTTGCCTTGTACACTTTCTTTAATAATTGCGTAAGGTATCATAGGACTTTTTCAAAGGAAGTTGTTTCTTTTTTGTATACTTGTTTACCTAGGTAATCATTTATCTCTCCCATTTGGAAGACTGTTTCAAGTTGAATACGATGCTCAGGTTAATTTACAGTTAGGTTTTAAGTCGAGAGTAGGCTCTCGCCTCATAAGATGGGGAGTATTGTAGAGATTTGGCCCTATTCACATTCACATTCAGACCTATTCACATACACACCTGTTAATGTACATTCCATTAGCATTATGTTAAGTACCTGACAATGCACATGGCATGCACTGTTCAGTAGTGCACTGCCAAGATTGAGTCAGTGCAACTTTTGAGCTTGGATCTACTGGATGTCTTCTGAACAAACCTCTCCAAGTCTGAGCTCTGCACCCTGCACCATTGGTCTTCGGGAGATCTCCCCATCGGGCAGCAGTATTTCCTGAGGACTTCTGAGCTTAAGTAGTATAGTACCTCAAGTAAGAGTAGTTTAAGCTAAGGTTAAGGTAGCATCATATTTAGTGTAGTTTATTAGTCATTTCTCGGCCATTTACTACACTTACATTTGACTGCTAACTTCAGCACACCGCTTCAGACTGTCATGTATGGATTATGTTAGGATTATGGTTAGGATTGGGATTAGTATTAGGATTTAGAGTTAGAGTCAGGAAAGGGTTAGGGTTAGGTTTAGGGTCAGGGTTAGGGTACACAACTAGCCTGGAGGCTCCTGGAGAGGTGTGCTGAAGTTAGCAGTCAAATGTAAGTGCAAATAATTTATACCCTAAAACCCAGATTACCGTCTTTCCAAGGGAACCTCCATTTTATTATGGCTTTGAAAGTTTGAACTTTGATGTTGTTGCTCAGTATCCCCCAGGCCAGGCCCTGCCTGCGCGCTGTGTGCTACGTGTTTCGCTATCTGCATCAGTGCATGTAGATTCTGCTTCATGGTCCTAAACTGAAGCTAGAATCTACATGTACATCAGAGTCATGTCATACTTGCTAACTATTACTGATCTAGGCGGTACTCTATAGAGGTCTACATGGTATTGGTATAGACACCGTAGTACAGAGGGCGTTTTGAATACGAAACTAATTGCCAACGGAAACGCGAAATATATTGACTTCTAAAGATCTATAACAGAGAAGAAAAGTTTTGATTTTTACTTACCAGCAATGGTCCTGAGGCTCTCAATTTTCCCTTTCTGCTTCATATCTGAATGAATGAACTGAAAAGATGAATTTTAAAAAGAAAACTGACGCATATCAGACTTGACCGAATTCTGTCGAGTACCAATAGAAAAGCATGCTATGCAGTTTCGGTACAGAATTGTCCACTTTGTGGGACGAGGTCCATTCATTGACCATGTACACAGGATGAGTGGTATAGACTTCTGCTTTACATGGATTTGACGCGTCCCTTGCTCTAATATACTAGAAACACCAAAAAATGTAGTAATAGGGGTCTAGTAATCTGTGATGTAGCAATTTTAAGTTTTTGCTAACTTTACATGTAGACCCATTCTATAATGTGGGATAACACAGGAAAGTTTGCCAAAATTTAGATTGTTGGCTTAAGGAAGGCACAAATGCGCACATGAAGTGAAGCGAACCATAGGAGGACCGTACTGAGCAACAAAATCGGAGGCCGAAGCTGTGTAAATCAAGGTTTCTTTGGTCCAATTTTATTCCAATGCAGTTTGCAAAATTGAATACATGTTGCTGATCATTATGTTAAATTATTGAATGCAGAGTTGTTCATTACAATTGGAAATATGGATACGAAAGTGGATTAAATAACGCCTTGTCGTGAGACTGAATCTCGAATTCTCAATCACATTAATAAGAAGCATACAGCAGATTGAGAACAACCCTGAAAATTGTTGATGTACAGTACATGTATGTATTGTATGTACACTCATTTCCAATAATTTTTGCCTTCAATATTTAATTTTGCCTCTAATTCCAACGTATTGTACATACAGAGAGCTGACAGAAAACAGCAAGGTCTCTTGGACCGGAGGAATCCATTTGAATGCACTCTGCCTCATGAGCATGCTTGAACGAAATGATCCATCATAGCTACCTGTGATCTTGCAGGTATTGATTGCTCTATTTTTTTTTTTTAATATTAGTTGTACTCACTGAATTTGCACTTTTATTGTTTACCATATTATTAATTCTGTTTTATCCTCAAATAATATTGAAGAGAAGAGGGGCATATGAGGAGAAGTTAGTGCTTTGAGATTTGAAAATCAATTTAAATGTGGAGGTTCTTTAATGTATGGCATTGTTAATTACATGGAATTTTTTGAGCAAGGCACTAAACTTATTGTAACATTGTAATCCTTTTGCGGAAGCGAATCTTGGTCTTTAACTGTTCTGATATGCTGATAAGTCATCTTGATATCTTAATCATTTAAAAATGTCATTTAAGAGAGAATATCACAATACATGTAATTCCAAATTTCATTTTTCCATATTTTTTATTATAAGGAGTGAAAAATTGAGCACCATTCAATTCTCACCATCTAAAAATGACTTGCTCTGCTTGTAAATTGTTCATGCAGCAGTAGCAAGTGTGTTATGAAAAGAAGGCATAATTTCTGTAAGTTTGTTATGCTAATATTAAATCACAAATTGATTATTTTTTTCATTTTTTTTTCTTCTTGAATGTCAAATTAATGATGCATAGTTCTGTTGTTTTATTTATTTATTTTTTTTCATATATATATATATTTTAAATTTAAAGGTCAATATTTCTGAGAAAATATTATCAACCTGGTATCTGTTGATATGTAATTACAGGATCATTCCATAGGATGCATGGTGATGACTGATGAGGCATGAATATCGCAATCATCTGTTTGCAGAGACATCAGAGAGGTTTCCAAAGCTATCGCAAGAAGGAAGAGAGAATTCATGCAGTTTCCAAGTACGAAAGAAGAGGTCGAATCTACCCATCAGTGATTCTATGAGTATTGCGGATTCCAGGTGGCATAGGTGGCATGTAGGTGCTATTAATTGGACTCGTGTCAAATTCATGGATCAGAGTTAACTGAAAGAAGTGAAGAGGCAAGGGCAATGTGGTACCAGGTGGCTATATGGAGATAGTGGAATGTGAATAAGTTTTTTGATAATCATCTGTAATTATCCTTAACCTTAAGCAGGGGGGGGGGGGGGGGCTGCCCAGATGTTTCGCGTGATATGTCTCTAATATGCAAAGCAGTCGATGCGCCATTTCATGATTTTTTTTTTTCTTTTCACGTGCCCCTTCCACCACTTGGTTGGCAAAAAAATAATAATACACACAAACACACCCTCTTTTGTACTTGGAACCCCCCCCCCCCCTGTTGCGGAGAAGTTTGTTATGACAAGGTTTGTCTTTAGTTACATATTTTTCTTGCAATATGAATTAGTCTCATAAGTGCTTTTGATTAGGCAGCTAGATATTGGTGCTCTACAAATACATCAATTCGATTGAATTGGAATTGCAGTATATCATAATTTCAAAATGAAAACAGTTTAAAAAACATATTTGAATAAATATTTGAATAAAAATTGATTGAAATTCTATAGTAGAATCCTATTTAAGGCTATCCTGAATTCATATATTTAGATGAGCTGCACATTGTCTTACTCCTTTCCTTTTTTACAAGTTCTCAAAACAAATTATAGTTCAGTGTGTATGTGTTAATGAACATTCCTATCACAGTAAATTGTCAATTACATATTGCATCTGGCAAATTGTCTTCTGAAATATTATGTTCAAATTGTTAGAATATGAGTCATGAATAATTAATGAATTTGATAGGCATATGTAATGCAGTTCATATATGAATCAAATAGTGCTTAAAACCTTAGACAAGAACAAGTCAGCAACACATCACTGTATGCAATTATACAAAAATATGAATATGTATTAATTTCAGAACACTCATATTTACAGCTACATATATTACCTACAAGGTTCATGTAATAAAATTTTGATATACTATCTCTGTTTATATGTACATACAGAAAATATCCATGTTGAGAGCCCGTTTGGCCTCGTCCCACGTGGTCCATTTTGTCTACAACCAGTTCGTCTAATGACCTTTTGGTCTAATTGCCACTTCGCCTATTTACCATTTTGTCTAATTCTCATTTTATCTAATGCCCATTGCGTCTAATGTCCGCTTGGTCTAACATCACTTAGTCTAATACCAAATGCAGTTAGACAGTTTGGTTATTAGACGAATTGGTAATTAGGCCAAGTGGTCATTACATTAGACCAAATGGAATTAGACCAAGTATGTATTAGACCAAATTGATAGTATATCAAATGGGTTTAGCCAATATGGTATTAGACAATCAGGTAATTAGACCATCTGCTGGTAGACCAAGTGGATATAAACCTGGCATGGTTTCTGCATGGCTTTATGATTTCATTTTATGAGTAAAAAGTTATTTATGTGTACTCAGGAAGTGAAATATTTATAGTGAAAATGGAGTACATTTAATGTGGACAGGGCCGTATGCAGAAATTTTTTTCCAGTGGGGGGGGGGGGGGAACACGCAAAAAATATTTCGAAGAAAATCGAAAGGGAAGAAGCAAAACTACTGAGCTTGCATTTTTTAAAAGTGAGATTGAAGGATTTCTTAAAAAAAAAATGTAAGTTTTCAAATTTCTGGGGGCGCCCCCCCCCCCTGCCTACGGCCATGAATGTATGAATATAGATTGATTGATATCGTAAATTATGCCATCCCTTTCTGAGAAAATAGTCATGTTCATATTCAGTGCATAGGTATGTAATTTCTTTGACTATTATTAACTAGCAATAGAAAATATGGTTACCTAAATTTTTATTTTGTGTGTGTGTGTAAATTTTGTCGCAGGAATATGACAAAAATATATATTAAATTGCTGAAATTAAGTTACTTTATAAAAACTTTGTATACATGTACTTTGTATTGTAGAAACATCACACTGGAAGTCGTGTTGCTTTTTGGCAAGATGTGAATGACGTCATATTTTGTGCTTGATGTTATGAGCAGGGCCCACGAAACGGGGGGGGGGGGGGGGGGCTGGGGGGCTGCAGCCTCCCCTCCCCCACTTTTTTGAGTGTACACATTTGCCACTGTACAAAAACCTGAAAATAATTATCCTGGTTTGTATGCGCAGCCCCCCCCCCCCCCCCCTCCACCGCTTTCGAAAACTTCCTGCGGTTTCTGATGAGGCTATGTAAATATGCTTGATATTATTGGAAAATATTGATAGTGAATACTTTGCACAAGAGAGGTTGATGTTGCTAAAGATCTTGGTAGGCTGTGGCTGTGCTTGAAAATAGCAGCATGTTGGAACGGTTGTTATGATGCTTTGACTTTGCCGGGGGGGGGGGGGGGCTTTGCAGACTCGTATGTTGGTGTGTGTGTGTGTGTGTGTGTTATGTGTGGTATTTTAAATGAAATCTCTAATGAAATATTTGGAAAAACAAAAACAAATTCTGTGATGCCTATCCTAATGTCAACCACTTCAAAGTTTCCCATCCTACTACAGAAAAGTTTCTCAATAAAAATGTCTTGAAATATTACTGATATATAGAGAAAATACTGCTAAAAAAAAAAAAGTAGGGCCTACAATAAATTCCTGAATCTACAATTTACAATGACCGTCAGAACAATGAAGCTCCAAACCTTGCAAAATTTTTAAATGAAAAGGATTTCGACGTGGCAAATTGCGAAATTAATTCGAAAGTTTAGATAAAAATAAGTCCGAAATCAATTACAATTCTAAACGATGCCGGAGATTACATTACATTATCATTCACAGATAAAAATTCAACATCGACAAATTGAATATCATTTCATTTTTCAATGCTGTAAGCATTCATGATAACACGTCGTGTAGATGCCCCAATTGGCTATAAGCGTCTTATTTATACGTTTACAAAATCCTTGTTATCTTCGTCATTAAACAGATTTTGAAAAACAAATATTCAAAGAGAGCATCCTAGAATATTCCGATTGCAGTCGCACCCTCTAGTCATATAAATAGGCCTACGTGATATACAGTAGGCCTAGCCAGTACTAGGCGGCTGAATGTTGATGTAAACAAAGTTTGGCTAGGCTATGCGCGCACTAGCGCGATTGCGCATGATAATACGCCTGTTGCTCCGGGCGACAAGCGCATTAAGGTCATATGCAAAATACGATGACCCTGCGGTACACGTCCGCGTTTTATTCCAAAGATACGAAAATAAAAGGAAAGCTAGCTCGGTATATACGACTAGAGAGCTAGCTCTAGCTCCGGATCAATCATACTGAGCATGCTCAGTGCAGTGCGAAAAGGGGGAAATCCCTAAACTCCGGTTGCAACCGTGGTTTTAACCGTGGTTTCAACCGTGGGTCTAATTGAAACCGTGGATTTTTGAAACCACTGTTTGTGAATCACAGACTCGGTGAAACCGTGGTTTCAGGTGAAACCGTGGTTTCAAAAATCCATGGTTTTCAGAAACCACGGTTTCAAATGAAACCACCTTTGTGAATTCGGGCCATAGAGTCTGAAAGCCCAACACTGCTAATACCCTCTGGAGGTCTAGGATAATGATTTATGAACCCAACCCCAATGCTGTCATTGCTGATATACTCTACAAATGAGGTGTCATGGTCTCTACTTCTGATTTAAGTTTCTGCTCATTTTCAAGACAAACAGATTTTTCAGATTTGACATCAACATGGGAATCTGTTTCTGACTTTGACGATGTGAAGGTCAGATTGGCATAATTGTCAGATTTTTCATTAGGCTGATTAGAGACCACAACATAACCAGAAACCTGTCCTCGACTGTCACTTCCATAACCAGATGAGGATGGAGATGAATCAGTCCTAGATCTCGCTACATTACCCCTCAACTGCTTTATTTTTGTCTCATGCAAAGTGACTTCGGGCAAATTTTGTAGCTCCACTTTCTCTGTCTCCATTTTGGTGCAGATTGATGAGGCAGGAGAACCTGCAGACTCTGTCAGCTCACTCTCCAGTTCCAACATCTTGTGCAAGTCCACTCCTCTTACATAATCAGAGAGACGAGGGGATGGGGATGGTAGAGGCATGTCATTCCATGACGACTCCTGCTCTTCTGTGCCTACATCCTCTTGCTTTTTGTCACCTTGTAAGAGTTCTCCATGCTTGACATAACCATGGCCTTTTGTCTGAACACCTGACTGAGATGAAGGTTGCTAAACTAAGGCAGCAAGGGAAGGACTACTCGGGATGTCTTCCTCTCCTGTAACATTGGGAGCCATTCCCAATTTTGTATAGGCCAGACTCTCCTCACTAACACAATTGCTAGTATCGGATTGCTCTGATGGTCTTGCTGAATGTGGCCCCACTGGAAGGATTGCTAGAACTGAGTAAGTCAAGGGACCAGGAACATAGGTCAGTTAGCTCACGTAAGGTTAAGAATTAGCTTACGTAAGGTTGCTGGAGCAGACGTCTGCTAGCTGGCGTTAATGGCAGGGATGGCCTTCCATAAAATCGAGCGCAGTGATTGGTCAAATAAGCTCACGTAAGGTTAAAAATAAGCTCATGTAAGGTTGCTCGAGCATACGCAAGGTTGCTGGAGCAAACGTCAGCTGGCTGGCGTTAATGGCAGGGATGGCCTTCCATACTCGCGGGCATTATTGACGTATAGTGTCAAGCTCATGGTCAAGCTCGCGGGCCTTGTTCACTTACAAGTCTAGCTATAGTGTATGGAAGGCCATCCCTGCCATTAACGCCAGCTAGCTGACGTATGCTCCAGCAACCTTACGTATGCTCCAGAAACCTTATAAGCTCGAACTACCTTACGTGAGCTTATTTTTTAACCTTACGTGAGCTTATTTGACCAACCACTGCGCTTGATTTAGGTGCTATAAGCACGCGTATGCTATTATCATACGTCAGCTTGTAGCATACGTATGGTACTTCGGGAGTTGAGCATGCGTATGCTAATATCACACGTCAGCTCATAGCACACGTATGCTCAGTACATTCTGAAAATCGTTCTCATAAATTTACCAATCATGGAGGCTTTCATTGAGTCATGAAGTCGGCTTGTTCAGTATATTGTAAAATATTGTGTAGAATATAATCATAACTAATGTAATTTCGAGCTGATTTTGGAATAACATTTGCTATAACGGGATTTCTGATTGGGCAATAACGAAATCATCAACTAAAAACTGCGTATACGTATACAAGTTGGTAAATAACCTTACGTATGGTAGAATACCATGCGTATGCTATAACCAGACGTGTGATAATAGCATACGCGTGCTTAATACCCGAATCGAGCTCACTGATTGGTCAATTAGCTCACGCAAGGTTAAGAATTAGCTTACGTAAGGTTCCTGGAGCATAAGTCAGCTAGCTGGCGTTAATGGCAGGGATGGCCTTCCATACACGAGCTCGACAGATTAGGTCCACGTAGTGTAGGGCTCGTGGGCTGTGTACTATTTGCCTAGTGTCGAGCTCGTGGACCTTGTTCACTTGTCTAGCTATAGTGGGCCGTATGACTCATGAGTGTCCAGCTCGTAGGCTGTACCCTCTACTTCAGCTAGGGAGGAAGTGAACTGCCTTTGACTGTTAGTGAAAATTCTGGGACTGTGTGTAAATGAAATGGAAGTTGTCCTAAATCATACAGTCTCCATGATCTCAATCCATATGTCCATTTAGAGATTCTAATGTAAAGACTGCAGAGATCTGACATTATAAAAAGTCATTATTTCTTTGACACGTTTGACAAGAGTTGTGATCATGTTTCTTGCGTGAACAACTGGTTGCTTGTATTAGTGTTACCTGTGATAACTCTTTCTGAACTGTAACAATACACAGAACATAATTGATATTGTTCATCTACTCCTCCTGAACTTTGGAGAGAAATATACCCAGTCTCACAACGCTTTCATGCTTGTTCTAGACTTATACATGAAAACTTTCGAACACATGTTTACATTCATGAATTTTAGATGCCAAACACGGACGGGACTGAAATGGAAACTCTGGTATATTGTCTGCTGCATCACAACCTCGCCAGCTAGTCTTGGGGAGGAGGACGAAGGCGGAGCCGACAACATAATTGTGGACAAAGAAAAGGAAGTCGACATGAAACCTGGAAAGACCTCTGCTTACGAAAACCCCAAGTGGGCCCTCTTCGCCTTGGTGAATGGGCTCCTACTCGGTGGAGCATGTGCCTTTATTCTGGCCTATTACGGCTAATCTAATCCATTCATTCTGCTTCTCATCATATTGTAACAAAGGCTGTTTCAAAGCGTATTGGTCGATTTTCCACCGAATAATTCTGTCAAATTTATATCACGTTATGCCAGGTCCAATTCCGATCTGATCATTCATTTGTCTTTAAAACTTTGTGCCGGAGTATGTAGAGATCAGTGGACAGAATCAGTAGTTCAGGGCTGAGATGGCGCTATTTCCAAATCTCATACAAGGGCGCCAGTTCGTTCTGGCTTTAAGTAGATGGTCAAACTGCGATTTTGTAATAGGCCTACCTATGTCTTTAAATTTGTTATGCCACTAGAGTTCGTGTTTTAAGTTGTTGGTCCCATGAAGCATGCAACTTTTCAAAGCTTTTGGAGATTATCTTGAATGTGCATTATTTAGTAGAGAAGTAGCAACGTGATAAATAGCCGAATACTGTAAATTATTTGATAGCTTCAAATATCTTTAGAGCTCCGCATGCTACTGTTATGTTTAGGTATTTTTTATTCAGGCATCCGAAACGT
>JAPZVO010001305.1:0-19150 GCA_029962745.1 Echinometra lucunter | reverse complement strand
ATGAGAAGTACAGTTTTTGCCAACAATTTAATGGAAATTTTGGGAAATACAGTCTTGTTAATAAGTGGCCGAAAACCAGCTCCTCAACTGAAACGTTGTCTATTTCTTGAGGGTTCCTCGGCCCGCGAGACCGAAGGCCCACGAGACCACAAAATTGCAAATCGCTTTGGCAACTCTCGTGGAAATAAATACATGTGAGATCAATTGAAAGAATAATAGCGTAGCATGAATCAAAGTGCCCCACCAGAGCTGTCCTACCATTTTGGAAATTTTGCAAATGGGAGGACAGCTCTGGGGAACTTTGATTCATGCTAAGCTATTATTCTCTCAATGGATCTCACATGGAAATGCACACCTGAAAAACCACTTGAGGTCGGGACACTTGAGGCCGAGACAACCCCAAGTCGACAACGGGACTTAGAAAATTTTTGAGCAAAATAGAGCCCGTACTATACTGTATACGCGCAGAGCGTTGCTAAGGAGCTACTATAAGGAATTAATGTTGCTTGCATTTATCTTGTCATTATAGCTGATTACCTTCCCCATTCAGTGGATGGCCTCCTCTTGAAAAAAGAGATACCGATTCAAGTATACTTCTAGTGATTATGGACTACAGTGTTGTTTTGTTGTTGTTGTTGTTTTTTATTTCACCCCACCTTTTCTTGAAAAAATCATGGATCCATCGGGATCTTAATAGAAATCTACGTCCTAGCTCAACTTACTTTATGGATATCTCCCATTGTAAAGTACAAATTATTTAGCTAGCAGCCTGTTGTGTTTGCCCGGGTAGCCTAATGAACACTTCGCTTTCAAAACTTATAGCGAGCGAGTGAAGCGAGCGAGCAAAAAGGAATGTTTCTGTTTCCACATGCACCATTTATACATGTATTATATCATCTATCTACTGTTTATGAATATTCTCTTGTTTTAAAAGAAAGTTTGAAATAGGGTACAAAGCGGCGCCACGGGGAGGTGCCGTGGTATAGTGGTTCATTTACTTGACTCTCAATCTAAGGGTTGAGGGTTCGAATCCTCTCCAGTCTTTTGGCAAGACATTAATCCACATATGTCACTCTCCACCCAGAGAGAAATGGGTACCTGGCAATTGCTGGGTTAATTAGATATAAAGGGCCCTCAGGAAGAACAGCAATTATGCTGATGGGGTTTCCCTGGGTGAACGAAATATTAGATATTGTTAATAACCTGAAAAAATAAGAGTGCTGGGCATGACGGCACTGATAATGTTTTATTGAAAAACGTCATTAACTTAATTGTTGATCCGTTGGTGCACATATTCAACTTATCCCTGACTCGCGGCGAAGTTCACGACCGCATGAAGATTTCGAAGGTTGTACCGGTTTGTAAAAAAAAAGGAGAAAAAGAAAATATATGTAATTTTAGACCAATTTCCTTACTGTGGGTGTTTTTCTGGACCTCTCCAAGGCCTTTGATACCATCGATCATAAAATACTTCTTTGCAAACTGAACAAATACGGAATTCGTGGTAGGGCCAGGGGGCTGAAACTCCGCTTCTGCATCCGTCCAGCCATGGAGGGGGGGTACGGAGGGTCAAATTGATCCCGCGTTTTATGTACAAAATTTTATAAACCTATGGCGCAGACCATTTTTCCGAGTATCAGCGAAAATCAGGCTTGTTTTGCCTTGCGTGCAGCGCGTATCACATTTTCATGAATATTTATGAATATGTATTAGATTTTTGTGACTTATTAACATAATAACGCATGCGCACTGAATTATTCATTCATTCATTCATTTACCGTACCGTCGCCCAGACTCGTGAGAATTTCCCTAATTTCCTCTCTCATTTCAATCATTTTATCCCAATAGCTTACACCCACTTCTATTTATCTGATGCCGATGCTGTCAGTAAGACATGCATTTCTGATTTTGACTTTATTTTGTGTTGATCACTTGCAGACTAAATTCAACAAAAGCTGAGTTTACAATATTATTATTTGAGGAATCCACACTCTACAAGCATTGCTTCTAGTGGATCACCTCCATTTCCATAACATAAGAGCTTATAGGCTACTGTATTATTCTTTTGTAGATTAACTTCGTTTCATATTTCAAATTATGTAAACGTATCCTGTAAACAGTAACATGCATGTCTCCTGGCCCCCTCCACCAAACAGATAAATTCCTCTCACATATGGCTGCTGCAATCATGGGCATCGATGTGGGGAGGGGGGGGGGGGGGGAAGGGGCATGGCGCGGTATGCGTCCCTAATATTTTAAGAGTGGGTTGACACAATAGGGTATGTCCCCCACATTCTGGAACAAAGCACACCAAGTCAAACCAAATTTCTAGCGTAAGCCCCCCCCCCCCCCCCACCCCCTATACTTAAAGCTGTGAGCTCTTTCTCTTCTCAGCAAAGTTTAACGTTAATTTTTGCTCGTTGACATTTTGGGGAGGGGATCATCATAGACATATGATAAATGTATATCCCCCTAAAGAATTTGATCCAAGGATTTTTTTATCATTTCTGCAAACCCATTAAGGTGTATGCCCCCAAAGATAAAATGCTGAGGAGCATTTTTTTTACTCGCTAGTCAGTGAATTTTAGGACAGTACCCCCCCCCCCCCCCGTGCTGTATGCACTGCAATCATACCTCAATTACAAAGTAACTTCATGATTTTGTGCCTGCATTATCGTCAACAATGTTTTTTTTCCCTTTCTTTTGCTAGTCCCTGAATTTTTGGACAGCCCCTTCCCCCCCCCCACCATATGGCTACAATCACACCTCTGTCACAAAACAACTTCATATGATCTTATGCCTGCATCATGCATCATCTTCAACCTCATCATCATCGTCTTTTCTTCTTTCTTTTGCTAGTCAGTGAATTTTTGAACAGAGCCCCCCCCCCCCCCCCATCACACCTCAATTACAAAGCAACTTCATATGATCTTTGGCCGGAATCATCATCCTCAACCTCGTCATCATCATCATCATCATCATCAACACTATCTTTCTTTCGCTATTCAGTGATTTTTCGGACAGTGCCCCCCCCCCCTCCATATGGCTGCAATCAACCTCAATTACAAAGCAACTTCATATGATCTTGTGCCAGCATCATCATCCGCATCATCATCAACAACACTGACAAAGGCAACATCAACATCAGATTTCACTCAAGGTTAAGAGAAATTGAAAGACAATAAGAATATAGAGAGAAGAAAATTATTTTATTAGCAAAAAAGTGTAACTCTAATTTCAATGCAGGAAGAGATCAGCAAACATTTCTGGAGGCAGAAAGCTCTTGTGGGAATACTTATAATAGGCCTACTATTTAAACATTCTTGCAGTGTGAATCCATATAGCCTATCGATGTAATTACATAATAATAACAACAATGATAATGATAATAATAATAAAAATGTAAAAAAGAATAATGATAAGTTTGACAAATTTCTGAAACAATTCAGCCAAAAACTTAGATATTGGTTCATATGGTTCCCCACCTACCTGCATAGGTAGTTTTGTAAATTCAGGTAACAGCGTGAAGCAGCCCATCCCTAATAATTGACTAGACATGCTCCAGAACTACCCTCCAAACAATCACCCCCCCCCCCCCCCCCCCCGCTCAGTGTCTACCCCTGGACAATCAACCCAAGCCAATTACAATGCCCATCCCATCCCCTAACTTGGAAATGTTACTTACTGTAATTGACCTCAGGATTATTTCTTGGGGGGGGGGGGGAGAGACAGTACACTGGAGGTAATTACCCGAGGAATAATAGTCCTAGAACTGTTGATTTTGAAGGCACAACTTCTATATACAATTTTTGTGTTCCCTGATTTTTTTATTTCTTTTTAATAGTTGTTAAAATGGTTTTGGTTCATGTTTCAATTGAATTCACAGATTTATACATTTTATTAGCCTGTCATGAAATCAGGCTCAAATTTCAATCTAGGTATACATCTTTAGGCAAAATGCAAATGAAGTTTCAAAATAAGGACTTGGGGAAGGGTGCAATTCCTTAGTCTTCAAGCAGCTGGATACTCTATAAGCCTTGTACTTGAACTTCTTAGACAACCTGCAAGTAGAAAACAAAAGAAAAGAGAAAAAATTGTAAACATGATGCAGAGTCGAGAGAGAGAGAGAGAGAGAGAGAGAGAGAGAGAGAGAAAGAAAGAAAGGCTCCTCTCTAAGTACATGATAAATGACGTTGAAGCGGTTCTGGCCAAATATAACCAGAATCCGCCGATGAACTCACCTTCAAACGGATATCCAGATGGCTCTGAGAAGTCAGTTTTAAAGGTGCGTTGTGACTGTTGTAGAACTTGAACTGGAACTCTGGAACTGGCGGGAAAACAGGACTGGCGCCCCCTGGTGGTGGCTGTTTGTAGGGGGGTGGGGGGGAGTTACTACAACATTCCCCCCCGTTTTGAAAAACCGGGTCCCCAAATACCCGGGGAACACCCCACTTCAAACAGGAGGTCCGAAAAAGAAAAAGAAATTTTTTTTTTTTTCGTTCTTCCCAACCCTCCCTTCAGGTTTGGAAATTTCCCTAGAGGGGACATTCTATGTATGGGAACCTACCCAATTTCCCCCCAAGGAGTATACAGGTTTTGAAATCGTTAGTATATCCCCATAATAACCAGGGAATGTTCACATACAAAAAAAACAAAAAACAAATACTTGTGAACACTAACTTGTTAAAAACAAAGTCGTCAGGGTTGGGTGTCCCCCTGAACGTTAAAAACTTAGATATATAACTACCCAAAAATCAGCTGCTAATTTTGAAAGGCAGTGGACGGATATCTAGATACCATATAAAAATATATAAAAAAAACTCTTATATACACATATACAAAAATGGAGTATGGCAAGAATTTTTTGGTCCTAAAAAAAAACTTATCAAAACTAACTGAATAGTTTCCAAGGGGAACCCACCCGAAATACTCCACGCTCCCATAGCGGGGGACTGTCCACTTGTCCTTCCCGGACTACGGCGCCATCTTACCAGCTCGGGAGGTACATTTCTCGAGCCTTTCGGCGAGGTTCCGGGCAACCGAATACCCGCCTAGGTCACTCCGGCGCAGGCAAGGAGGCGTCAGCGCCGCCATTAATCGGAGCGGGCCATTTTGAAAAAATCCCCTTGGAATTATATACAAAAAACCATGCCCAATGGCAATTAACCCATACCCCCCGGGAAGCCTAACTATCATATATGCTAAAAGACTTGCCGATATGGCAAGTTGAAGGGAAAGGGGTGGAATACCCCCGTCCGCAGACAAATGAAAGGGGGAACCTTTGCGAACCCCCGCCCTAGCAGGTACCCTGTACCTGCCGCAGACAAGTGAAAGGGGGAACCTTTGCGAACCCCCGTCCTAGCAGGTACCCTGTACCTGCCTCGCCCCCCAACCTTGGTCCCTTACGCATAGAGTGCCAGGGCGTTTGCCCTGGTCAACTCTAGAAGGGACGGGAGCTGGGTGCTTCGCGCCCTGGCAACCACCGCCCCAACATCCCCGATGTAGGCAGGGGTGGAATAGGTAAGCCCCCCACCTACGGGCAGATGAGGGGAGTCTGTCTCCAGAAGGAGCCGATTTGAGGGCACCCGGCGTAAGGCAGACAGCTGCTCGGAATTGAACGCCTTCGCCAGGGAGTTGAAGCCAAAATAAGTATGTGGGAACCTCTGTCCCCACGCCTCTACCTCCCCGGGTCCGAGCGTGCAGCCATGGATATGTATGCGTTGGTTCCGGTTCACCCTCATCTCGGTCTCCTTCCTGCATAGGCGGGACGGGTCGTCCGACGTCCGGGCGCCTTTCTCCCCGCGAATATGCAGGATCAGGACTCTCCCCGTGGCCCCCACCTGGTCTAGAATGGCCCGGTAGAGGGTTAGCTGAGCTGACCATGTCCTCTGGGGGGCGGAGTGGTCTAACCCCACCTCCCCGAGGCCGATGGTCCGGGAGTCATGGATCAGCTCAGCCAAGGTGTCCAGTGCCGGTCCGTCAAAGGTCGGGGCGTGCTTGGGGTGCACGCCCACGGCCACCTTCCAGCGTTTGTCTGTAGGGAACCGGATGTTGCGGTGCTCACTGGGGTCGCAATAGACCATTACGCCCCCACAAAGTCTTACGGGGACATACGGCTCCCTACCGGTGTGCGCCCTCACACACTCAAGCCCTTTCCTGCCCAGCTTGGCCTCCAGCCTATCCAAATGGAAATGGCTATCGAAGACCAAGTGGACGGGGGGCTCGGAGGCAACCCGGGCATAAGGCTTGCCCGGATCTTTCCCCGAGTGCATGGGGGTTGGCCTGGATGCCGCAGGTGGTGGAGCCACCCAAGCGGCGGGCCTACCTGTGCCGGGAATGGCTTTCCCGCTACTGCCAGACGACGGTCTTTCCTCCCATCGCACTGGCGCCGCCCTGGGCCCCGAGTTCCTGGCCGGGAGCGTACTGCCCTCCATAGGAAGGGCGGGAGTCATCCCGGGAACTGCTCCGAGCCGCAACTTGGCCGACTGCGGATCTAACTGCTGACACAATCGGTCCGAAATATTCGACAGCTCGGCAGCTGCGCCGATAGGATGGCTACCCACGGCAACGGATATAGTCAAGGAGGGCCCAGATCCTAACCGACAACCGATTACCTCCTCCATTTGCCCGGGTCCCGCGGCTTGCTCCGCAATCGGATCCGGACCTTCTTCCACCCGCTCCTCCTGCCGGATATCCGGATATCCGACAGGAATAACCGGTACGGTAAACTCCTTCACATAGCGGGCAAGTTCGCCCACTGTCTCCCCTGCTATCCCGGTTTCAGGATCCCGCCGGCCTTTACTTGACTCGGCGGGGCCAACCGGCGGCTTAACGGGGTCAGCTAGCGACCCGGTGACAAAGGCCACCCGCATACTCCCTTGGTCTCCCTTGAGCTTGGGACAATCCTTCTTGAAATGCCCATAGCCCCCGCAAGCATAGCAGCGATTGCTCCCAGGTGACTTGGGCCGCTCCCGGGGAGCCTCCGACTTGGACGTGAGGATCTCCAGGACCTTACGGAGATCGCGTTCCATTGTAGTTACCCGGTTCTCTAGGCGGTCATGGCGCTCCCTAAGCCGGCGCCCTAATGCATCCGCTTCCGGTTCGGCGACGAGCTGGCTAGGGGAGTGGGGCGGTAGATCGGCTCTACGGGTATTATTCGCCCCATCTTCCAAGGCGACGGATGGAACTGGCCGGGGCCGCCCGAACATGGCCCTGTGAACATGTTGATGCCACTGGATGTGTCCCACTGCCGCCTCGACGGTGGTGGGGTGCTGAGTAAGCGCGTGACATCCCGCCTCGCGATTTACGCACCCCTGGCACAGGCGTAGGGCAGCCTGCTGCTGGGGGTATGACCCTGTAATCCCTGGGAAGGCGCGGAGTGCCAGCCCAAGGACTCTATCAGACCAGTCAAGTAGGGGCTCATTCGGTTCTTGTTTGGCTGCCGCGAATTCAAGCTGAGCCGACTCGGACAGCCCGCCGTTGTCGAAGCGCTTGGCCATCCTCTGCACAAGGGAGAAATAGCCCAGACCCGGCTCCCGCTCTAGCAGTAGGCTAAGGTACTCACTCGCCTTCCCCTCCAGCCCCAAGCTTAACTGGTTTATTCTCTCTGGCCAGTCCCACTCCATTTGGTCGGCGAAGGTGGAGAATTTATGGAAAAACGTCCTCCAGTTCCCTCGCCCATCAAAGGAGATAGCTTTAGGGAGGGGCTGGTAGTTTACCCGCCCCCTAGTGGCCCCTACTCCATCCCTCCTGGTGGGTAGACGTCCAGGGTCCTCGGGTGGGGCCTGTGTCCCCACCCTTCGATGTCCTGGGAAGGAGTCACCCCACCCCTGAGCCTCCATGCTACTTCCCTGGGGCAAGTCATACCTGATATCCCTGTAGGAAAAGGCCTCCTGGCCCGGCCCCGCAGCAATCGTAATCCCCCGGGATTCCCCAACTTCTTGGGCCCTTCTGGGGAGGGGGTTGGTAAGGCCCCGCCGGTGGGCTAAGTCGCCCCCCAACCGGGAATGCCCCCCAAGTTCCCCCATTGCCCTGGGGTGATCACAGGCCCCTAAGGGAGGCTCATTTGGCCCCCCAAGACCCCCCTCAGCCTCCCGGGAAAACGAGTCTAGCCCCCTACCAACCCCGTTAGCCCCGAAAGAGGGCCCCTGGGGAACCGGTAGACGGCCCCCCCTTCCCAGATATAACAGGGGGTGCACCTTGGGACCTACTGATTTCCTGGGTTGTTGGTGGGGAATGGACCTCATAGGGTAGATGGCAGCTGGCGACCATCTGTCCCCTCCCTGGGTTAAAGGGGTACTAGTGATAGGGGTTCGAACCCCCGACGGCGTGGAAAAACTATTCCTGCCGCCCACACCCTGAAGGGGGACTCCCCCTGAACCCTGAGCAGAGCCTACCTCCCGGGGCGCGAAGTTAAACCATCCCGCTAGCCCCTCGGGTGTTTCCAACCCTGGAGACGCCTCGAACAGAGCAGGGGTAATATCCCCATGGCCCATCCGGAGCCCCAGGATAATTCCGGCCTGCGCAGGGGCCAGCCCCGGCACTTCCAACAGCTCCTCGAATGAGCACATGTTGATGGGGACCCGATCATCCGCGCCCCCTGTTGGGGGCTTAGCCCCCTTACCCTCAGTTGCCCCTTCCATATGCTGCAAGGGAATGTCTTTCCCAGCGCAATAGAGCTCAAGTGGACAACTGATGGAATTGAATTATTAAACTAGCTCTAACCAGCTTAAATATATATTGGGTGATATAAATGTCCCACTCGGAGAGGCAATTCTTATCCCTAATGCAAAAGGCACACTCACCACCCTCAGGACAAAGACAAAATATCACAACCTAGTCCTGGTATAAAACTTGAACCAGGGCTTGCACTAATTCTGGGAGGGTGATGACGTCAGCCTTGTAGGCTTCAATCATCAGCAGTAGAAGGTTGAGCTTCCCTTCTACTTCAATCTGAAACGATTCGCCCTCACCAGCCATACACACAACTGCAACTAAAGCACACACCTCACACCCAATTTTTTTTTTTTTTTTTTTTTTTCCAGGGCTCCCGCACTACAAAGAGTGGGTGGGCCAACACGCGAAACACACGGACACCTGAAACACTCGATGAGCAGGCACACCCGCGATCGAAAAGACCACAGGCACTACTGCAACAACACACACAAAAATCAGGCACACCCGCGATCGAAAAGACCACAGGCCCTGATGCAAGAAACACGCACAAAAACCAGGCACACCCGCGATCGAAAAGACCACAGGCCCTGATGCACGAAACACACACAAAATCCGCTACCAGCACACACAGCTGGGAGTAGGCCTAGGCCCTACACGTCTACCCCTCCGAGTGCTGAACGTAGGACAATGTGAACGAAATGAAAATAAACAAAATCAATTCAAAAACACGCCCAGCGCACACTCCAAACTAGTCCACCTCCTGGACTGTTGTTAATTTTGTACGACACGACTACCAAACACCCAACACACTACAACCCCATAACACGCATACACACACCCTGAATAGTCATATGAAACAACAGTCCAGTGAATCTTGGCAAGTTCCCCGTCAGATTCAAGGGAACTGATATTCCGCCCACTGAGCCCAGTCTCCCTCGCTCTCGATTCCGATTGGTCGACAAACCCTGTCAATCAGAACGGCGTTCTCCTCGGTCAATGCGCTAGCTTGCTGTGCACATGTTGTACGTTCAAACAACTTGAATATTCATGTGCTCCTTGCGCAATATCTGCGAGGGGCGGTCGTAACCTCTGGGTCAGACAAAGGTCACAACTTCATTATCTTTCCTCTCTCTGCCGAGATGCCCTGGACGATTTTTTCGGGGAAAGTGAATCAGTGGGTAAGGTGAATCACTGGGGGTAAGTGAATCAGTGGAGGGCGCGGGCCCGGGCGTGTGTGTGTTGGTTATGGTTTGCCCAATCAGTAAAAATCGTCCAGGACGTGGACTAACTCCAAACAAGACAATATCTAAAGCGAATTATAAAAATATTGGGAAAAACTCACCCCTCTTGTTGGAAAGCAGGGAAGCCGTACCCAAGATGCAAAAACTGCTGAGAACTTGTCTGAATTTGCTAGAGAAAATACAGGTGATGTCGACGATTGCCTGTGCGAACATTCAAAGAACGCTAAAAAGAAAATGGCGTCCTTCCAAGCGAACGGGGACGAGGATATCCCTCCACCCATTCACTGCGCACAGGGAACACGCGGAACGCAGGCCCAAGCACTGATTTCACACGAACCAGTGCGCAGGCAAGCAAGTAACCCGCACGTGCCAAAACTTGCAAAAAGATGCAAAAATAGCAAGATTTATTCTGACAAGTGCAGGAACACACCCAAAAACAATAATTCACCCAAAGCAAGACAAATCAGGCACCCCACAGACGTAAACAAACACAAACACTCACGACAACCACCCGTTCACAACACGTGAATCTCTCTCCCCCTCTCCCCGACAGCGGAATGGAAAGTTTTCGCGCCGCCGGGACTACAGGCGATGAGAGTGCCCGAGAGAGAGAGAGCGTGAAAGACACAAAACAATGACAAACAAGGCCAATCCGAGGCAGAAAATGCTTTCCGGACTGGCACACACAATAAAAATAAGACAAAAATATATATAGATGATAAAATAGAGGGATAGGGGAGGATTCCACCCTATCCACTACGATTTCAAAACTGATTATTGACAACTCCGCTGTGGGCACTTTCTCCCCGCGCACCGGAAAGTACGTCAGTGCACTAAGTAGGGAGCTTGGCCCACAGCGAAAAATCACAACAGGAATTAAAAATTAATTAATTTGGATTTTCCCGAAAATGCAGCGATCTGAAGTTGCTCGCAGCGCCAATGAAGCGGTTCTGGCCAAATATAACCAGAATCCGCCGATGAACTCACCTTCAAACGGATATCCAGATGGCTCTGAGAAGTCAGTTTTAAAGGTGCGTTGTGACTGTTGTAGAACTTGAACTGGAACTCTGGAACTGGCGGGAAAACAGGACTGGCGCCCCCTGGTGGTGGCTGTTTGTAGGGGGGTGGGGGGGAGTTACTACAACAACGTGATGAACCTGCCTGAAACTTTATTCTAAGTAGTTCAGTACATTATACTAGGAGGTCTGCACATAAGACTGCAAGCTTCAGTCTGTGATAATAAAGATATTGGTTGTTGTTATTAGGCTAAGACTCGTTAGTCTTTACTTTGTATGGCTACTCTGTAGTAAAATAAGTTGGGTTTTTTTTTAAAACATCCACAGCACATGGATATTTCTGTCTAGAATTTAGTACTACATAAATGAAAAACTTTAAAAATCTACACTTTTCAAAGTTACAAATCATAATGGGCTTACTTCATACCTTGGCAGTAGTAGATTTTTCTAGATCAAGTGGAGTTGACTTGATAACCAAATCTGCCTGTATTGTACCATCTGAAGACTACATCAGGTTCAGGTCCCCTTTAAAAATTAAAAAGAGAAAGAGGTTTATATCATGATTATTTAAAAGCATTGTGGTGATAACAGGTCTATGAATGATGTCTAGCCCATACATAGCCAGGCTTGGTCTAACTGTGCCAGGCCTAGGTCTACCGTCTACTAGAGTAGACCTAGTCCGATGATGGGTGATTTTCATGACAAAGAAAACATCAAGTTCAACTAGTCAAAGGAAGGTCCAATATAGGAGTATCATGAATTCAAACCACGGTATAGCTTAACATGAACAATCATGGCTAAAGTTTTACTTAGAGTCTAGAGTTAGTCCGGATCAATGTTCCCAGCAAGGCTCGGCCCCAGGGGCACAGGGACACTCACTCCAGCCGGCCAGTAACGGCTTAATCAGAATTAACATTACGCTTGGGAATATCGTAGCCGTCCATCTTGCAGTGCACTCAGCCTCGACTCCAGTTTCTAACAGGTCAACATCTACCGTTGATTATCGCTAATTTAGCTAGCTTCAGTACTTTATCCACCGGAGAAAATTCTACAAACAGTTCTCTACGGAAAAAGTTTAATCTCTATGAAAAATATCGCCATTACATTATTTTTCTCTCATGATTTAGAGTTCAATTGTATACAAGAATAGTTTCCTAATTTTGGGCTTTGGAGGTGATGTCCCATGCACTTTGTACAGGTAGCCTACTACGCACTGCTTGACGGACGATTAACAACTACGATGAAGACTGGTTAACAAAATGTCGCTTTACTTACTTTTCAGGTCATCTTATAATCTCATTCCATTCTGAATGCTCCTTTTAAGAATTTCTGCTTCCTTGGGGTTTACTCTGAATTCTTTTCACAACACGCAGATTTCCTGAAACAAATTTCTTGAGCGGTTTGTGCTGAAATGGTCAAAAAGTTGCACTCCTCTGCCAGCCGCCATTTATCCGAATTGCTGCCTCAAATCGTAGGGAATTGTGGGAAGGCAAAAATGTTTTATGTATGAGCTTATACATTAAACATGAAGGCAATTACCCAATCATCGAACGGTATTGAGAGTTTTGTCTCATGAATAATAATTGCCCTCCGAAGTCGTCTTCAATTTTGCCGCGGCCGCCATTTTGGCCCAATGCAAAAGCCTATGGTATGTCAAAGGTCAAATTTTAGTTGCCTCTCTAGCTTTCCTTCGGAAGGCATACTGTGTATGCATCGTATCTCTGTGGGTAGGGCCTTGGAGTGGTTCAGAAACTACCTAATAAGTCGCAAGCAATATGTATTAGGCCATGGGCTAGTGGGGGTCATAGTGCACCCCCGGTGTGACTTACGGAAATGGTTATTTTCATGTAGCCCTGGGTCTAACAATTCAGAAAATTGATGTTGCCAGCAAAACAACTGGGATGGAAGATACCCCCCATGGACTTTTTGACCACGCCCACTTTTACAGCTGATTGTAGAAAATTAGGGGTATTGACAGTTTGTAACTGCTCTAACTTTGCAATTCTTCACATTTATATGTCGTATGACCCCTTAAAATGTCGGCCTAATTGAGTTGTACAAGTTTGTGCTGCGTTTTATGCAAATTTTTATGTTGAAAAGGTCACCAGAGGTCAAAAGGTCACAAATTTTGACCTTAATGTTTCTAAAATAATGCAAATGCGGGGATTTTTTTAATCACAAAGACCCTGTGACAGAATTTTTCATTGAAATTTGATTAAAATTGAAAGTTACATATGTCCAATCATGTTCATATTTAATACCAGAAAGTTAATGTCGCCAGTGAAAAAACTGGGATGGAAGATACCCTCATGACCACGCCCACTTTTACAGCTGGTTGTAGAAAATTACGGGTATAGATAGTTTGTAACTGCTCTAACTTTGCAATTCTTCAGAAATATATATCATATGACCCCTTAAATTGTTGGCATAATTGAGTTCTGCAAGTTTGTGCTGCGTTATATGCAAATTTTTATGGTGAAAAGGTCAGCAGAGGTCAAAAGGTCAAATTTTTATCTTTACATCTAATATAGAGCAAATGCATGAATTCTTTTTATAATCACAAAGACTCTATAACAGTTTTTTTTTTATTGAAATATGATTAAAATTGAAAGTTACACATGTCCAGTCATGTTCTTATTTGATACCAGAAAGTTAATGTCGCCAGTGAAAAAACTGGGATGGAAGATACCCTCATGACCACGCCCACTTTTACAGCTGGTTGTAGAAAATTACGGGTATAGATAGTTTGTAACTGCTCTAACTTTGCAATTCTTCAGAAATATATATCATATGACCCCTTAAATTATTGGCATAATTGAACTCTACAAGTTTGTGCTGCGTTATATGCAAATTTTTATGGTGAATAGGTCACCAGAGGTCAAAAGGTCACAAATTTTGATCTTTACATCTAATATAGAGCAAATGCATGGATTATTTTTATAATCACAAAGACTCTATAACAGATTTTTTTTCATTGAAATGTGATTAAAATTGAAAGTTACACATGTCCAATCATGTTCTTATTCAATACCAGAAAGTTAATGATGCCAGTGAAAAAACTGGGATGGAAGATACCCCCATGACCACGCCCACTATTACAGCTGGTTGTAGAAATATAGGGGTATCGATAGTTTGTAACTGCTCTAACTTTGCAATTATTCAGAAATATATATCATATGGCCCCTTAAAATGTTGGCATAATTGAGCTCAACAAGTTTGTCCTGCATTTTATGCAGATATCTTTATGGTAAAAAGGTCAACATAGGTCAAAAGGTCACAAATTTTGACCTCTACCTATAATAAAGAGTAAATGCGTTTTTTTAAATCACCCAAACCCTTAACAGATTTATTTTTCATTGAAAATTAATTGAAATTAAAAGTTACATACTGCAATCATGTTTTTACTTAAAATCAGCAAACAAAATAATGTATGAAGAAGTAGAATCAACAATCTGGTACTTATCTTCTACATGTTCTACGGATTATTTGTATGTTTTGACATACATGTGTCAAATAGGAGCGTAACACTTCACAATTCCTTGCTGAAACACCCTACAATCAGTCATAAAACAGGCAAAATCAGTCAAAATCACAAAGCTATGAGCAGTACCGAATCAGCATGAGAAGAACTGAAAAATATGTATATGATAACTAAAATGAAAAATTCAAAATGAAGATATCGACAAGCTGAATTCCATCGGTGCTCTGATTTATTTTCCTGCAATGATGCACACCTCACATCACGTTGGTATTACAAACAAAAATAACACATTCAAATTACAGAGAAATTAAATCAATTAAGAAACAAATAATGGAAGAACCGAAAAGGAGAACCAAGGTTGTAAGAGGAATGTTCTGAATAAAAAGGATATAGTCAGTAAAAAAAGAGTCTTGGGCTGAATAGAAATGATGGAAAAATAAATGAAAAGGAACTGATGACTTGTGAACCGAGCCCACTTGTATAGATGGTGTAGGAAAATTAGTTTATAACTGCTCTAACTTCGAAATTCTTCAATAATATCTTCTCTGTGACCACTTTAAAAAGTTGATTTAATACTAGTCCTACAAATTTGTGATACGTTTTATGCAAAATTATGCAGTGAAAAGGTCACCAGAGGTCAAAAGGTTGCAAACTTTGACCTAAGTTTACCTATGATATATAGCAAATACAGTTATTTTTTTTACCCCCATGATTCTATAACACAATTTTAAAATTGGAAATGAATTGAAATGAACAGTTTCATAGCTGTAATTATGTTTTTGTTTAATATCAGCGGGCAAATGCTTGAAAATATGTGAAATTTAGCATTTGGTATGTCGCATGAAGGGATTTCATAAATAAAGGAAAAATAATATACAAGCTGGCATTTGTTTAGACATTGAAATCACGTGGTTCATTTCGTAATGATGATATATAACAAACACCACTGTCCAAATATCAGTTGTGATCTCAGGTCATGAAGATTTCAGAGTAGCATTTGCTATAAAATATTCCTTGATCTGATGACATTTCTTCGAATTACTTTCCCTTTGTTCTACATACCAAAAGCTACCTATTTTCAAGCATTTGCCTGCTGATATGGTTATGGGGGTATCTTCCATCCAAGTTTTTTTTATTTTTGCTGGCAACATTAACTTTCTGGTATTGAATAAAACATGAATGGAAAGTTGTAACGTTTAGTTTAATCAATTTTCAATGAAAAAAAAAAATCCGTTATAGGGTCTTTGTGATAAAAAAAAATCCCTGCATTTGCTCTATATTAAAGGTAAAGGTAAAGGTAAAAATTTTTGACCTTTGACCTCTGGTGACCTTTTCACCATAAAAAATTGCATAAAATGTAGCATAAACTTGTAGAGCTCAATAATTCCAACATTTTGACGGGTCATATATATATATATATATATTTGTGAAGAATTGCAAAGTAAGGGCAGTTACAAACTATCAATACCCCTAATTTTCTACAACCAGCTGTAGATGGCCTTAAACATGGGGGTATCATCCATCAAGTTTTTTTTCACTGGCGGCATTAACTGTCTGGTATTGAATAAAAACATGATTGGACATATGTAACTTTCAATTTTAATCATATTTCAATGAAAAAAAAATCTGTTATAGAGTCTTTTTGATTATAAAAAAAAATCCATGCATTTGCTGTATATTAGATGAAAAGATAAAAATTTGTGACCTTTTGACCTCTGGTGACCTTTTCACCATAAAAATTTGCATATAACGCAGCACAAACTTGTAGAGCTCAATTATGCCAACAATTTAAGGGGTCATATGATATATATTTCTGAAGAATTGCAAAGTTAGAGCAGTTACAAACTATCTATACCCCTAATTTTCTACAACCAGCTGTAAAAGTGGGCGTGGTCATGATGGTATCTTCCATCCCAGTTTTTTCACTGGCGACATTACTTTCTGGTATTAAATAAGAACATGATTGGACATATGTAACTTTCAATTTTAATCAAATTTCAATGAAAAAATCTGTCATAGGGTCTTTGTGATAAAAAAAATCCCCGCATTTGCATTATTTTGGAAATATTAAGGTCAAAATTTGTGACCTTTTGACCTCTGGTGACCTTTTCACCATAAAAATTTGCATAAAACGCAGCACAAACTTGTAGAACTCAATTATACCAACAATTTAAGGGGTCATATGATATATATTTCTGAAGAATTGCAAAGTTAGAGCAGTTACAAACTATCTATACCCCTAATTTTCTACAACCAGCTGTAAAAGTGGGCGTGGTCATGATGGTATCTTCCATCCCAGTTTTTTCACTGGCGACATTAACTTTCTGGTATTAAATAAGAACATGATTGGACATATGTAACTTTCAATTTTAATCAAATTTCAATGAAAAAATCTGTCATAGGGTCTTTGTGATAAAAAAAATCCCGCATTTGCATTATTTTAGAAAAATTAAGGTCAAAATTTGTGACCTTTTGACCTCTGGTGACCTTTTCAACATAAAAATTTGCATAAAACGCAGCAGAAACTTGTAGAACTCAATTAGGCCGACATTTTAAGGGGTCATACAACATATATGTGTGAAGAATTGCAAAGTTAGAGCAGTTACAAACTATCTATACCCCTAATTTTCTACAACCAGCTGTAAAAGTGGGCGTGGTCATGAGGGTATCTTCCATCCCAATTTTTTCACTGGCGACATTAACTTTCTGGTATTAAATAAGAACATGATTGGACATATGTAACTTTCAATTTTAATCAAATTTCAATGAAAAAATCTGTCATAGGGTCTTTGTGATAAAAAAATCCCCGCATTTGCATTATTTTAGAAATATTAAGGTCAAAATTTGTGACCTTTTTTCCTCTGGTGACCTTTTCACCATAAAAATTTGCATAAAACGCAGCACAAACTTGTAGAACTCAATTATGCCAACAATTTAAGGGGTCATATGATATATATTTCTGAAGAATTGCAAAGTTAGAGCAGTTACAAACTATCTATACCCCTAATTTTCTACAACCAGCTGTAAAAGTGGGCGTGGTCATGATGGTATCTTCCATCCCAGTTTTTTCACTGGCGACATTAACTTTCTGGTATCAAATAAGAACATGATTGGACATATGTAACTTTCAATTTTAATCAAATTTCAATGAAAAAATCTGTCATAGGGTCTTTGTGATAAAAAAAATCCCCGCATTTGCATTATTTTAGAAAAATTAAGGTCAAAATTTGTGACCTTTTGACCTCTGGTGACCTTTTCAACATAAAAATTTGCATAAAACGCAGCAGAAACTTGTAGAACTCAATTAGGCCGACATTTTAAGGGGTCATACAACATATATGTGTGAAGAATTGCAAAGTTAGAGAGTTACAAACTATCTATACCCCTAATTTTCTACAACCAGCTGTAAAAGTGGGCGTGGTCATGAGGGTATCTTCCATCCCAATTTTTTCACTGGCGACATTAACTTTCTGGTATTAAATAAGAACATGATTGGACATATGTAACTTTCAATTTTAATCAAATTTCAATGAAAAAATCTGTCATAGGGTCTTTGTGATAAAAAAAACCCCCGCATTTGCATTATTTTAGAAAAATTAAGGTCAAAATTTGTGACCTTTTGACCTCTGGTGACCTTTTCAACATAAAAATTTGCATAAAACGCAGCACAAACTTGTACAACTCAATTAGGCCGACATTTTAAGGGGTCATACAACATATATATGTGAAGAATTGCAAAGTTAGAGCAGTTACAAACTGTCAATACCCCTAATTTTCTACAATCAGCTGTAAAAGTGGGCGTGGTCAAAAAGTCCATGGGGGGTATCTTCCATCCCAGTTTTTTTGCTGGCAACATCAATTTTCTGAATTGTTAGACCAAGGGCTACATGAAAATAACCATTTCCGTAAGTCACACCGGGGGTGCACTATGACCCCCACTAGCCCATGGCCTATATGTATTAATGACCAATGTTCTTCTATGCAAGATGTATATTGCGGAGTTTCGCAGGGTAGCTTATTGGGCCCGCTATTATTCATTATCTATATTAATGATATTAAAAATTCATCTAAAATTCTCTCCTTTGTCTTATTTGCAGATGATTCTAATGTGCTCCTCTCACATCCATATCCTGACATTTTGGTTAATATACTTAATAACGAATTAGATAAATTATTACAATGGACAAGAGCTAATAGGTTATCGATAAACTTACAAAAAACTAAATGTATGCTCTTTAGCAGTTCTATAGATAAACTACCACATAATATTACACTAGATGATACCAACTTAGAAACAGTAACTTTCATTAAATTTCTAGGTCTGATGATAAACCATAAATTGTCTTGGAATGTTCATATTGATAGCATTTGCCGAACAATTGTACTAGTTTGTACTAAACACAACAAAAAAAGTAACTCCCCCTAATTCAAAATAGCATAACTTTTTAACGAAGACGTTTTTAGGAAAATAATTTGGCAGGAGTGTTCCTACACTAAGTTCTGTTTGAAAATGAGATTGATCTGTCAAGTCGTGCATGAGTGAGCAGACATTAAAGGCAAAAATGTCACTTTTCAAAAGTCACAAGAGTCATTTTGGGGGGTTTGTGAAACAAGATTTTTCTGGCGTTTTTTAAAGTGTTGTTGATGTTTTTCGAGGTTGTGCAATGGTTGAGTGACAAAATTGCGAACGATGAAGCAATAAATACTGAAAACTTACTGTTTAATGCGGAAAAAAC
>JAPZVO010001304.1:0-19161 GCA_029962745.1 Echinometra lucunter | reverse complement strand
AATATTTTTCAATGCAAGGAGATTTAGAAAATGGCAAAATCTTCACTATTGTTACACTGTTCATTCAAGTTTTGTTAATCTTCACCACTCTCAAAACTTTAAGAAAATTTTAAGAACCCAAAAGATTCTAGATTCCTGTTAACTTACCCTTGAAGGTTTTTTTCTTCAAGGCTTCATCAGACACCCAGGAAAAGAGAGGATCCTTGGCCTGGTCTACCTCTCCTTTATTATGGTAATGAGTGTAGCGTTGGAGATTCAACTTGTAATCTTGATCCGGTTCCAGCCTGTTCTCGTCCATCTCCCATAGCTTGGAGCAGATTTGCGACAGCTCAGGATCAGGGTTAAAACTAAGAAAAAAAACCCCGAAATAACTTCTAATATATGGCTAACAACTGTTACTTATATAGGTCATTTCCAATTTCAAACGCTCAAAGCACTACCGAGAGTATCACAATCTTTACGGAGATAAAGTTCTTTTTCTCATCACACGTTCATTCTGTTTTTATTACCTATATTTCATCTCCAATGCAGCATCTTATTTATTTATTTATTTTTTCATGATATCATTGCTAAAAGCTGATGATTGTTTTTTTAAATTTTTAATTTTGCTAATTTACACTATGTATCATTGTAGTTGTGAATGGACAGGACAGATTCATTTTATCCAAGCTCTGTAACAATTTTCTCTTTTATTCATATTTTACAGTAATTGAGTTATGTGTATTTAGTATTATGTACATGTAAATATTTCAGCTGTCTACTTTTTTATTCTGAATTTGGCCATCCAAGATGCATTCATTATATTGTATTGCTGACTCAACTCTATGTACACATTATTGCTGGTTTTAGTGGTTATTTCTTCGTGAATTCATTTGTACCTTGTACCTTGTACCTTGTAGAAATAATCCTGATAGCAGCTTGTCATAAACAGAGCTGCCAACCCCAACTGGAAAAAAATCCTATTCTGTACTTCCTTTTATCCTATTTTCATGCCCAAAATCCTATTTTTGCATGAAAATTTAAAAAATACAACAGTGTGATTCCCCTTTCACTCTCTATGATATCCTAAAGAAAATACAATATTAGTAATATGTATGACTTACTTAATTATTTTGATCCTAACTTTTCTACATTGTACTTCTTTTATTGAAAATGATCTACAGTACAAAATACACAGGTAGAGTACACCGTGCATTGGGATAAACTTAAATGTTAATAAAATAACATGAAAATAAGATAAAATAAAGGTAATAAAAAATCAATGTCAGAACTCTCAAAAATCCTATTGTCATATTCTCTCAAAAAATCCTACTAAATAGGATAAAATCCTACTACTTGGCAGCTCTGCATAAAGCTAAACTGGGATGTCTGTGCAATGTGTTGGCAGAGTGACAGTGCATGTTTACAACGGTGAATGATTACTATTATTTACAATAAAACGGTGATGCGCAAGTAAAAACCAAGATCAGTCTACAGTAGCTTTGATCCAACAGAAGGAGGCAACACTCTTATGATAGGTAGAGCAGTCTCCTGGAAGGTGGTCACTGTTGGAGATGTTACTGTGGCAACTGACAAGTGATTCCACATCCAGATGGTACGAGGAAAGAAGGAGTACTTGTAGCTGTCAATCGAAGATATGGGTACTGCATACTTAAGAGGGTGATCATTTCTGCCAAGATATGTTGCACAGGTAATTTGAGTGGGGAAAGGCATGTTGATTTGGTGGTAGTGCATCTTGTAAGACAAAAAGTGCACTGTGCGAGGAGCCACTGGCGTACTGAAGGGGGGCTTGGGGGGCATCAGCCCCTCAAATAAATTTCAACCATGGTTTGTTTTCAATTTTACACTAGTATTATCACAAGAATTTCATTATTTCTCCCTAAACTCCCTTTCTGCTGTTAAGTAATGCATTCACAATTTCCCAAATAGCATGCATAGCAAGGCAGAAAACACACATAATATCAATACTAATGTGTTTTATGATATAACACTTGGTTTTATCTGTTTATCTGACAATGGATTCAAACTTTGATAATGAATATTCTTAGATTTACCAAAACTACACGCAGGCTTTATTAAAGTTTGTAGTCCCAAAAAGTGTTCTTTTACAGAGTTGCAAACCATCAATATTGCAAAAAGCTCCTTTACCATGGGAATGCACCTGCGAAGCCAAGGGAGGGGGGGGGGGCGATGGGGGCGGTTGCCTCCCTCCAAAACGCCAACAAAAAAGAAAAAAAAAAAAAAGAAAAATAGAAGGAAAAAAAGCGGGAACGAGAAAATAAAAAGGTAAGAGAATGTAAGAAGAGCGGGAGCAGACAAGGAACAATTCAAAGAAACGTCGGAGCTTCTGCGCTTTGCGCAGGAGGGGGAAAACTCCCCCACCCTGCACCCTCCCCCCTAGGGAGCGCGCTTTACGCGCTCAGTGATTTACACGCTTCGATACACTGTGCATAAAAATTAGATAAAAGGGGAAGAAAGAAAGAAAGAAAGAAAGAAATGATCATGCCATAGTGTTATAGCGCCACCTTGCGGCGGAGTTATGTTAGATCAGTGTTTGTGTGTATATGCCCCCTTTAAGAATTACTTACCCTCCTTTTCCAGCCATTTTTGCAACTACATAGACCAAACCAAAGTGGAAATTGTAAAAGTCTGAAAAATAAAAACAGAAATACATGTAGAAATTAAAGGAAAATTCATGCTTCATTGCAATATAGATAGAGGCATAAAACTCATAACAAGAGAAATATACATGTAAAGAATTAAAGGTTTGTTGACATTGAAAGTATCTGCTACTCATGACATGGAGAGTTCTTCTGTTTAAATCACCCCCCCCCCCCCCCCCCAACAAAACATCATTTTTCACACAAACAAATATAAAACAAACAAATATAAACATCATTTTTCACACAAAAATATAAAAAAACAAATAAGAACTTATGGAATAATCTTAAAACTCAATGTCAGATTAAAGTTCTTACATATAAATGCAAGCAGTGGTTTGTTTTGAAACTGAAAACTCAATTTTAGCCTCATTCATAAATTATACCTAGAGTGAGTCTTTAACATGTATGATGCCTGTATCAGTTATCGGTCATTTCAATCTTTCTAAATCCACTACAGAAAGTGTTTTTTTTTTTTTGCATTTAATGAAATGTCTTGAAATGTTGCTGATACTGATATATAGAGAAAATAATGATTAATAAAGTCCACTAATTCTGAAGATTACAGCATTTAACAGATTGGTTGGTAAACAGACATGGTTGGTATTCAGTGATCATACTTCTATAGTTTGAATGACATGAATGTGTAAGGATGCAGTGCTTTCTCTCTCTCCTTCACGTAAAAAAAAAAAAAAAGAAAAAAAAAAGAGAACTGGAGTAGGAAGGAAAAATCCTAATTTTGGTCAACTCTGTATTATTTGTATTTCAAATGTTATACTGTCCAGTCTTGTACATGTATTGTGGTTGCCCCACAACCTGTCTTTCACCATGTCTTTATGTTACTGTGTTGCAACACCTGCTTAGTTCCTTTTGTGTTAACAACATTCCTTTTGGCTACCATGCCTTTTTCATGTCTTAGTTAATATTCATGTGGTGTATATGCCTTCTTATCTTATTGGTTAATTTATTATACAGACTCTTAAATATTCAGTTTATCTATTCTTTGCCATATGCATATGTATTTATTTCATGTAAATTAAGTTGCATATAAAGCTTTGGGGCTTTGAATAGAGAAGCCCAGAGCAGTCTCTACCAGGCATTCATCGAGTACATGCCGGCCTACTTCTCTTGTGCCCTGCTTAGCCCACGCCCAATAAGCCACCCTACAGTTGGTATTCAGTGATCATACTTCTATAGTTTGAATGACATGAATGTGCGGCAATGATGCAGTGCATTCTCTCTCTCTCTCTCCTTCACGTAAAAAAAAAGAAAAGAGAACTGGAGTAGGAAGGGAAAATCCTGGATTGACTTATCATTTGAATCCTGATGATACATCAGTACTTCTTGAAGTAACACAGGAGATGACCTTGGAGTACCTTTCAATAGTAATTTACAATTTTCTAATCAATCATGTCAATAGAGTATGTGCCAAGGCAAATCGTCTTCTGGGATTAATCAGTAGATCCTTCTCTAACCTAGATGAAAGAGGGCTAGTACAGCTGTAAAAATCAATACAGTTGTACGTCCATCCTTGGAATACTGCAGTAGTGTTTGGCTCCCATATCGAAATAAGGACATTATCAAACTGGAAAAAATTCAACGTAGAGCAACGAATCTGATACCAAGCTTGAGAAGACTGAACTATGCAGAACGACTCAGAAAGCTACACCTCCCAACACTGTCCCATCGCAGACACAGATCTGGTACAGACGGTCTAGATGACCTGCATAGCCCTGGGGCCTGTTCCTGGAAATCAACGCCAAGTTAGTCATATCTTTGTCCGCCAACTACGGAGACGACTCCAATCTTGCTAAACCGTTTCACGAAGAGCATGCTAGTTAAATATCTTGTGAATCGATGAGGAATTGTGACAACACATGACAAGAAGAAATTATCAGAACTGCAATTATTTGAGTGATCTGGTGAGGGCAAAGCTTAGAAATAGTAGCAGGGGGTTATAGATACAAGATATTTTCAAAGTAGGCAGATTACACCAAAGAAAAACTTATAAGATTCTGTTTTAGTAATTAAGTTCATTGTCGTTTTGAACGCAAAATGGGTACCCCCGGGACACTAGATTTGCAAAATAAACCCTTACGTTCATGATCGGAAAAAGGAGGCAAATTAAATATTTATCCAGCGTCACGTCTTGACCAAATTGTTGATATGCATAATTTTGGCAAATTACAAGCTAAAATATGTATTTTAAAAAGTATTTTGTTTAAAAATTTACGATATAAATTATCTTTGAATAAATATGGGTCTGAAATCTACAGACTATCCCTTTGACTATGCCTTGCCTGATGTGGCAGAATTGTGTTCTTTGGTGAGATGTTACAATCACGGGAGAAACCCCCTAGGATACCTTTTTTGCAGATCGTTTCATATGAAACATGAAATATAATATTGATACATGAGCAAGGATGAATTACTGATTGCAGGAACCCTTAGAAAAGATAGATTTAAATTATTTTTTTTACATCTATGTAGCTTCCATTTTGGCCAGCCATAATCTACCAAATTAGTGGCATGAGATGGCGCTGCATATCAACGAAAAAAGATATGACAGGGTCAGAGGCTTCATAAGTTCTTAGTTGGGATGTTGGCGTTGATCTTGGCAAACACGGCTTCGTGAAACACGTAGCAGACAACTAGCCAACTAGCGGCGATCTTAGCTGAGAAGTTGACTTATGACGGTTTCGTGAAACGGGCCCCAGATTTCTTCCATCAACACATCCAATTCAGGAAGAGAGGTCATTCATGATCATGTAAGCTTATAAAACTTCAATCAAACACAAGATTATCACAAAGGGACTTCTCTCAACATGTAGTAAATCTGTGGAACAATTTACCATCAGAAGCCATCAACAGCAACAATTTAAATTCATTCAAATCAAACCTTGAGAATGCATGGAAACGTAAATTCTATTGTTATGACACTATTTGTTCATAATTCTCGCATTTCACAATGCACACGCCACCAATGTCCGTACCATGAGAGGCCTACTTTCCCACTTGCTGGTCAACAACTTTTTCAAAGATACATGTAGCACTAGCAGAAATATTTGCGGTACATTAATTTTTGTGGATTTCGCACCATTTTCGGCAAGCGTGAATTCTAGAACCACAAAAATATTTAGCACAATTTCATTAGCACTGAAATATCAAATCAAATCTTGCACTTTTCTAGACCAAAAATTCTGTCTCTAGTTTCCTCGTTAGTCGCTTATTTGGGCAGACATGTCAAGCCTCGCACATTAGGCATGAGACTCCCGCGCTGGGGCTCTTGTTCATCCCCCAAAATCTTTCTCACGCCTACATCACAGCCTATCCCCATATATATTATACACACGCCTAGCGATCTCACGCATTGCCTGCCTAAAACCTCCCGCATTACTGGTCTGTGACCTTGGCGTCTCTGTTTGGGTAGGGTCTGCACTCCTCGCACCTATAATATGGAGCAGCTCCGACACCTCCATACAGCCGGCCGGCTACAGCCTAGTTTAAGCATTTTATCTTTATGTCGTTGTGCGAAAGAACGCGCCAGAACGCAAAATACAAAAATGCTTAAAGGCATTGGCTAACTTTGTGAGTAGCTGATTTTAAAAATTCTTAAACTAAGATGAAACATGTGTATGAGAACTTGTATTTGTACTAAAAAACCCTGAAATCAACCATAATTTGGAATGAAAAAGTGTAAGTTAGACGCAAACGGCGATTTTATTATCCTTCGTCTCACGAGACAATCACCGAGAGGACCACTTTGCTTGAATTTGAAAATGCCGTTATGTGCCTCTCGCCGCGTGATACGCCAATGCACAGAGTACGGTAAGGTGAGTCATGCGCACTCCTTATGTGTATTCTGTGCAACCGATCATCGTATATTTTTCAAACATTGGTTCACATTTTTTATATTTAAAAATACTTCCTGTGGATATTATACTTTGAAACTTTCAGACTGGTATTTTTACACTAAACCCTTATGTTTATCCCATTTTCAAGTAACAAAACAAGATTTTTTAAAATCATAACAATGTTAACCAATGTCTTTAATTTAAAATGTCTATTTTGACAAATGAGAATAGAATTTAAAAAAAAAACTAGGCCTACTAACAGTTAGGCCCTAGTGTCTACATGAAGATTGTATATCAATTTACAAGGTTTACAATTTACAGGCTACCTGTCAAATTTTCAATCATTGTTTGAAAAATTTGATTTGTCACGATTTTCCATTGTGCTTTCCGGATGCGTTCTTTTGCACGACACAAATATAATTATAAGATGCCTAGTTACATGTACATGTACGTGTACTGTTATGTACCGCCTACCGGTAACTACATGTAAATGCATTTCGTGGATAGCGCTAGCGCCAAACACCCGTAGGTCAAAACGGCGTTTTGAATAGCGAAACTAATTGCTGATCCAAACGCGAAATATAATAGTGACTTAGATCTTCTATAATAGAGAAAATTTTGATTTTTCCACTTACCAGCAATGTCCCAAGGCTCTCAATTTTCCCCTTTCTGCTTCATATCTGATGAATGAACTGAAAATGGTGAATTTTAAGATGAAAACCGAAGCTTATCAGAGTCGTAGTTCGACAGCATTCCGTTGAGTAACCAATAGAAAAGCATGCTATGTATGATGGGAGGACCATAGTTCGCGCACATTTTTAATTTTTTAATGAAGGCCATTTTTATTTTGATCCATAATTTCTCAATATTTACCAAAAATCATTCTGATTTAAATGACACCATAGGCAAAACAAAGGTTTTAGAATTCAAATGGGCACAAGAAGAACATGTTATTTACGAAGAATTCCCGAAATATCGCGATCACAAAATTCGATGTCATTTCGCACCGCTCTGGACCTGGAAAAGTGTTAAAAAATACCGAGACCTAACTTCGCCCACGCCAGTTTTCAAGTGATTAATACAAAATAGAGATCCATAAAAGGTAAGATAATTGCACTACTAGGAAGGCAAAATGCCACTGAATAATTTGATACCACATTTTACTTACAATTTTGATGACATCGTCTCTCGTAAAGAGGAATTCTAGACCCTTGTCGACAAGTCCAGTTTTTGTCAGAACGAATGCAAAACGCTGCCAAATTTGCTGATTTTTCATTCATAATTTCACAATTCCTTCTCTAATTTCAAAAGGAAAGTGCCTTTCAGGGCTAATTTTTAAATTACGGAAAGGGCACCCTAATAGGGTGCTCTTTCCATTGGTGCTACCAGTCATGCCAGTTTTTCACAATCTTTTGTAGTTTTTGAGATATGGCCCTGTGTGCGAAGTTTGGACCTGCGCGAAGTTAGGTCACTCTGCCATACATGTAGTTTCGGTACAGAATTGTCACTTTTGTAGGACAAGGTCAATTCACTGACCGTGTATACCCAGTTGTTGGGTGTCCGGACAGGTTGTGTATCTGGACAGTCGATTTTAAACATCCATTTGAAAGAGTTTACAAACAAAATCTCTTAAATGTTTAGGACAAATGTTAGACAATAATAAAGAGAACAAATATTGATGATGATTAGCAATAATCAATGCATATTTTTTGTTTAATCCCAAGACAAAAAAGAAGGCTTCATTTTTTGTTATACCCAGTTGTTGGGTGTCCGGACAGTCGATTTTAAACAGCCAGTTGAAAAAGTTCACAAGCAAATCTCTTAAATGTTTTAGCACAAAATGTTAGACAATATTAGATCTATAGAGAACAAATATTCATGATGATAAGCACAAATCAATGCATGGTTTTTGTTTAATCCAAAGACAAAAAAAGAAGGCTTCATTTTTGTTACGCGTCCGGACACCCAATCCCCCATCCTACGTGTCCGGACACCCGACCCCCCATTCGATCCTACAAAGAATGAGTGGCGCCAAATGCATTCTCTTTCTATCTTAGTACCTAACTGGTAATCCTGGGTTTTAGGGGTATAAATTATTTGCACTTACATTCAATCGCTAATTTCAGCACACCACATACAACACAGACTGTCGTGTATGGATTATGGTTAGGATAGGGTTAGGATTAGGATTAAGTATAGAGTATCGAAGTGTGACGTCATCAAATTTTGTTTTTTGCATTTGAGCATTTTCATGACTATATTTCGGCAGAGCATGATGAAAAACCTCCACACACCAAATTTGACGTGAATCGGTTCACAGTGGCCCAAGGTATGGCCACATGAATGCCTAATTATCCCCACTGAAATCGGTGTAAACTGGTCTGGTTCATAACTGTTTAGAACCAGGCCAATTTACACTGATTTCAGTGGGGCTAAGTAGGTATTCATCATGTGACCTCATATCGGGTCTCCATGAGCCGATTCCCATAAAATTTGGGCTGTGGATGTTTTTCATCATGCTCCATCGAGACTTTGGTATCCGAAATTCTGAAATTCCAAAAAAGTTTTTTGTGACGTACTTGTATATCGCCTCGGTGCTCCATAGGGTTGGGCCCCGGGGGGATGTGTCTCATTGAAGCCTGTACATCATCCGTGTAAGCAAAAAAAAAAAAAAAGGATCGTTTTTCAGCACCGGGCAGGGAACCCGGGGATCCAGTTAAGGGTATCAAAAACAGGTGAAATCAGAAAAAAGGGTATCAAAATCAGGAAAATCTGGGAAAATGTTACTGAATTAGGAGATAATGCTGCAATCCTTGCATAAAATGCCCGTTAAGGGTAAAAAAATTCGGAGATGTAATGCATTATTTTCGTCCTACTTTAATCCCCATTTAGGGTGCTTTTCAGAAAGTGATTTACGCCGATGATGTACAGGCCTCAATGAGACATATCCCCCGGGGGTTGGGCCGGGTTAGGATTGGGGTTAGCTGGGTTGTCAGGAAGTGTGCTGAAGTTAGCGATCGAATGTATAGTCCGGGAGCCAGTGGGGGTCAGCCTAGCTGAAAAGGTTACCAATTTTCATCTTCATAGCAATTTAGTATGTATGCCCCTTACTATGCAAATGCAAGTCTGGCTGGTCATCGGTGGTGGGTGTGGCCAGGAGGGCCATGAAAAGGAGCCCCCAAAATTAAGCTAGCTTAGCTGAAAAAGTAACCTCATGAAATCTGTGGGATATTGTCGGGCATAGCCCAAGGCTCATTGAAACACCATTGCCAGACTTTTTTGGTGGTGGGGCGTAGCCGCCAGACGCCCTCAAAGGCCTACTATTTCCAGCTAGGCAAGCCTAGCTGAAAAAGTAACCTCATGAAACCAACTGGAACTTGTTCTTTACATTCAAAGATGTAATGCATGACCATTGCCAGACGTTTTAAGTGGTGCGGCGTAGCCGCCAGACGCCCTCAAAGGCCTACTATTTCCAGCTAGGCTAGCCTAGCTGAAAAAGTAACCTCATGAAACCAACTGGAACTTGTTCTTTACTTTCAAAGATGTAATGCATGACCATTGCCAGACGTTTTAAGTGGTGGGGCGTAGCCGCCAGACGCCCTCAAAGGCCTACTATTTCCAGCTAGGCTAGCCTAGCTGAAAAAGTAACCTCATGAAACCAACTGGAACTTGTTCTTTACATTCAAAGATGTAATGCATGACCATTGCCAGACGTTTTAAGTGGTGGGGCGTAGCCGCCAGACGCCCTCAAAGGCCTACTATTTCCAGCTAGGCTAGCCTAGCTGAAAAAGTAACCTCATGAAACCAACTGGAACTTATTCCTTACATTCAAAGATGTAACAAATGACCATTGCCAGACGTTTTAAGTGGTGGGGTGTAGCCGCCAGACGCCCTCAAAGGCCTACTTTTTCCAGCTAGGCTAGCCTTGCTGAAAAAGTAACCTCATGAAACCAACTGGAACTTATTCTTTACATTCAAAGATGTAATGCATGACCATTGCCAGACGTTTTAAGTGGTGGGGCGTAGCCGCCAGACGCCCTCAAAGGCCTACCATTTCCAGCTAGGCCAGTCTAGCTGAAAAATTAACCTCATGAAACCAACTGGAACTTATTCCTTACATTCAAAGATGTAACGAATGACCATTGCCAGACGTTTTAAGTGGTGGGGTGTAGCCCGCCAGACGCCCTCAACGACCCACTTTTTTCAGCTAGGCTAGCCTATCTGAAAAAGTTACCTAATAAAACCAACTGGAACTTGTTCTTTACATTCAACGATGTAATGAATGAGCATTGCCAGACGTTCTGAGTGTTGGGGCGTAGCCGCCAGACGCCCTTAAAGGCCCACTTTCTGGGAAAGTACCCTCAAGAAACCAACTGGAACCTGTTCTTTATATTCAAAGATGTAATGAATGAGCATTGCCAAACATTTTAAGTGGTGGGGGCGAAGCCGCCAGACAGTCTGAGAGACACCCCACCCCACTCACACACACAAACACACCACTGCCATCACTCCCTAATGATTTAAATAGTGAGGCATGGCTTCTTGACGCCCCTACCAATCCAAACACACACATACACACATATTATTGTGGTTTTTTTTTTTTTTATAAAGTGTGTATTTAGATAATAAATAATAAGTTCAAGAAGAACAAACTGTGTTAAAACACCGAGATGGAAATTAAGGGGGTTAATTTAAATAACAAAAATTGTATTTTGGCCTGTTGGGTGAAAATAATTAGTACAATACTCAGTTTAAATAAAACGGACTTAAGCGGCAACAAACAACAGCCGAAATTTTGGAGCGTCCGTGTAGCGTTAAATCCTGGTTAACCTGAAGTTTGCTGTCCACGTGCTTGTTTGCAATTGCAAGAATGGAAAGGCAAGAGAGAAATGTTGACTGGTTTCTCGAGAATCGCTAAAGGCGGTGGAGTCGTCTTCTTAAATATGCATACGTGACTTGCTGTTGAGGTAAGAATTATGATTTTGAAAGATTTTTACACAAATTTGAAGAAGATAATTATAATGACATTTTTTACTGACCGAAACGCTTGTGAGCATACAAAGGTACATTCATTAAACATAAAACAAACAGATGAAGTGGAGTTAGAAAACAGGAAGTAGGAGATCCGAGGTTTCCATCCAACAGCACCCTTCCCTATTTTGATAGAAAAGTAAGAAGTGGTCAAAAGACTGATACTGAATGTAGTGGGTTCTTAATTTCTAATTCGTTTTAAATGATCTCTTTTCATTTTAATTCATACAGCAAGGGCCAGTGTATAGGAACTATTATTTATTTAAGTATTATATTAATGTTTTATGCGCCATAATTTTTGCCATTTTCTTGAATCTGGATATTTAATAAAATGTAGTAAAATATTATCTCCAGAAAAATGCACGCACGCATAAACATACACACACACCCATCCACAAAAATTGTGTTTGGGGAATAATTTGATTTAAGATTCTCATTCCTTTGAGATTAAGATAGCAAGAGAGAATGAATGATTGCAAGTACATTATGGAGTATAATTAACCAATTACACTTATCATTTATATAGCCGTTATTTCTGCTTCTTAATCATTTGATGAACTAGGAAAGTTCACTTGGAAACATCAAGCGCGTTGACTACTCGCTAATGCCCCATGTCAGCGCACCATTCAAATAAAGTTCCTTCGTACCCAATACGTCGCAACATAGTGGAGTCGTGCCTCGACAGCCATCCCAGGAGATAACCTTTCTCCGACCAATTATGGCTGGAGAGTAAGGGACGACATACTAGTTCCAGTCTGGTATGAAGGCACCGTGTTGTTCGGAAATGGCAGAGACGACGATGAGGACCTTGAAACTGAAACAAGTGATGATGACCCCGAACAAGAAAGTATCAACGAAACACCTATCATCTCAGACGATGAACTGTGGAGTGAGGATTCCGATTCCGAGCAAGAAAACAAAGATTACTCCTATTAACCCATAGCAGTACAGAGCTTTCTTGAGGTCCAAATTAAACTTCTTCAATCCTCAAATTGGCAATACAAATTTTTTTTTTTTCCACATTTACATAGCTTGAAAAAAATAAATGTGGATATAACATAACCAAAATATATAATTGTAAAATTGAATGAGAAATTGCCAATTTGAACACAGAAATAGTGATTATATATTATTCACTGCGTTGCCAATTTAAAGAGTTTAATGATCAGTTACACTTAAACTGCTCTAATTCGAGAACACCACACCATACAGCGATGGGAATGGGCTCAAATTTGTTAGTGTATTTTTCTCTTTCTGCTCATGTATGATATGTACTGCCCAACATTCTGGACCAACAGATACTGCAAAAGCGTCTCCTAAAGGTGACACTGTACCTCTATGGGTTAAAGAAATATCTGCAGATTACATGTTCTTTACCGATTATGTGATGACGTTGAACAGTTGAAGACGAGAAAGGATAAGCATGATCCAGGTGTGTCATGGGTTGATGATGTTTTTAATTTACTTTTTGACGTATTCCTTTGGGGGCGTGAAAGTCAAAGACAGTGTGCTTTTATCTCAGGCATATAAAGCAATGTGCCGAGGGAGTCACTATTGGTTCAGGAAAAAGTATCTCGTTGATCTTGTTATAATTGTGTACTATTGAAATGTAGAGGGCTACAGGTCTAGCTCATTGTCAAATGATGGTATGAAAGTAATGTGTGGTAATGATTTTAAGGAAAATCTAAATACGTGTGATCAATTTTAGCAATCTATAGGTTTGACTGACTTTACTTCGGAAAACTGTGAAAGATTTAATAACCCAACTAATATTGCAATGGATCAGGAAATTTTCAGGTGAGATGAAACTCGTGCACAAAACATGAAGCGTAGAACTTGCTGCACTCATGATCGATATACGAATTTCTTATCCATGCTCTGGCATCGACAAGATAAAGTTAAAAAGATTAAGGGATCTGAAAAATATGGAAATGTCATTGTGAACAGTAAACATGTTAATATATCACAGAAATTGTGTGGCACAGATGGCGAGCTTGATTAAGAGGGACCAGTCAAAAGAAGATACGTTACTGGAGGTTTTTTTTCGGATGGTTTCATCAGAAAGTATACATCGACACATTTCTCTTTTTTATATATATATTCTTTTTTTTACATAATCTTTTTTTACGTAATGCTTTTGAAAGGGGAAATGTGTCAAGTTCGCAAACACGGATAAAATACATTCTGTGTTGAAATGTTCAAACAGTAATTTTGAACACTGAGATGTCGTCTTTAGTTGACAAAAGTAAAGGATGAGTTCATGTAAGGCATCTAGTGGGAAAATTCTTTATTTTACCCCGACTCATCGGCTCTGCAACTACAAGATAATACATAAAAATGTTGGGCTTCATTTTTCATTTAAGCTCACTTAAGTGTGCATCCAAAGCCTTCCGAACCAAGTACTTACAGTATTAGTATAATTAAACACAACGTGAATTTCTTGTTGATGTGAGTTATATTTCTTGTAAGCGTGACGAATTATTAAACACATGTCAAGCGTTTGGAAACACTAAATTTATTAATTTTTTTTTAATAAAGTTCAAAAAGTAATTTGAACAATTTCAGATGTCTTTTTCTGTCCTTTTTTAGTTAAGAAAAGCAAATGATCTGAGTTCATGTAAGGCACGCTACGGAAGTTCATATATGTATTCATATATATTTATTTTATCTTGTCTTCTCAACTATAAAGGGATACCTATAACCTCACTTTGTTCATGTTGTTAAAGAGCTAAATAAGTATAGCATTATCCTTCCATAAAGTTACTGCTGGAGCATTTGTGTTGAAAGCTGGCATTTTAAACCTTGCAGACCAAGTACTTAAAGCATGAGTTTAAAGACAGCATGAATTTCTTGTTGCAGTAAGTTTTGTTCATTACGAGCGTGACAGAGAATAGAAACTTGTCAAGCTTTGGCAAACTATGTTCATCTTTTGATAATCTTCAAACAGTAGTGTTTTGAACAGTTCTACAAGTTCCCCTCCATTCATAATTATGACGGATTTAACAAAAGTATGAAAGCCATTCAAACAAGAGGGGACTAAAATGCATTTTCATCAAAAGACGTCTTTCCAAACATATCCAAACTGAAATTATTGAATGTTTAGCCACCAGTGCATCGACACAAAGTAACAAGTGAACACATATTGCAACAACTGGATTAAAATTCACAAACTGCCGTGTCTGTTAAATGTGGGGAAATATTTTGTTTTATTGTTTTTGTTTGTCAGTATGTTACCCTGGCGGGAAATAAAGATAACTCATTTCCTTTATCAAAATCACAGCATTGTGTTCTCGTATATTTGAAGATTAAGGTTTCAACATTTACCCTTTTTGATGTTCAAAGAATCAAACACGTATACAAATCATCAATGAGGATTAAATGTGTGTGGGGGGTGTGGGTGTGTGTGGAGTGTGTGCGTGTGTGTGTATGTGTAGAGGGGGAGGGTGATAAATACACCCACGTTCTAAACATCATCCAGTACAAGTCTGTTAACAGTCGATTTTCTTAATTCACTATTACATACTCATAATATTTTATGATTGTTTCACCTTTACCTTCACCTTCCAGCTGATGGCCCATTATTGTGGCGGGGGTGGGGGGAGGGTGTCTTTTCGGCTGTCTGGCAGCTTCGAGCCACCATTCAAAACATCTGGCAATGGTCATTCATTACATCTTTGAATCTAAAGAACAAATTCCAGTTGGTTTCATGAGGTAACTTTTTCAGCTAGGCTAGCCTAGCTGGAAATAGTAGGCCTTTGAGGGCATCTGGCGGCTACGCCCCACCACTTAAAATGTCTGGCAATGGTCATGCATTCCATCTTTGAATCTAAAGAACAAATTCCAGTTGGTTTCATGAGGTTACTTTTTCAGCTAGGCTAGCCTAGCTGGAAAGGCATAATCGTGTTTCAGGCCCCACTCAATTAATGCATGGTGAGTGGGGCTGATGCCCACATACATCATGATCGATTATCTCTTCTGACCTAACTTAGACCACAACAGCTAACTAGGACAGAAATACAGAAATAGAAGACGACGGACTTTCACATTAAAAAAAAAAGAATGTGTTAATCGATCATCACGTTTAATCATCTTCTTTTAAAACTCTCTTATATATACTCGTGTTAACGGCCCCACCAAATGCGATTCAAATATTATTAATACAGCATCGGGGCTGATGAGCACAGTATATATACTCGTGTTTACGGCCCCACCAAACGGGATCCAAACGTGATTAACACAGCAGCGGGGCTGATGCCCATCAGCCCCACTGCCGTGATAATCAATTCATAATCCCGTTTGGTGGGGCCGTAAACACGAGTATATATTAGGGAGTTGTCAATCCAGTAATGTTAAAAATGTGAAAATGTGAAAATGTAAAAATGAGTTTCATGATCGATCAACTATTGAACGAATAATAAAATGTAGGCCTAATACTTCGTGGGGGAATCAGCCCCACATTCAAACTATATTAGAGGTGGGGCCTGAAACACGATATTGCCAATTTGCCGCTGGAAATAGTAGGCCTTTGAGGGCGTCTGGCGGCTACGCCCCACCACTTAAAATGTCTGGCAATGCCAATGGTCATGCATTACATCTTTGAATGTAAAGAATAAATTCCAGTTGGTTTCATGAGGTTACTTTTTCAGCTAGGCTAGCCTAGCTGGAAATAGTACTTTAGTAGGCCTTTGAGGGCGTCTGGCAGCTACGCCCCACCACTTAAAACGTCTGGCAATGGTCATGCATTACATCTTTAGTTTGAATGTAACGAATAAGTTCCAGTTCGTTTCATGAGGTTACTTTTTCAGCTAGGCTAGCCTAATTCTGACGCACTAATTTTTTTCGTCTGGCGGCTACTCCCCACCACCAAAAAAGTCTGGCAATGGTATTTCAATGAGCCTTGGGCTATGCCCGACAATATCCCACAGATTTCATGAGGTTACTTTTTCAGCTAGGCTAGCCTAGTTTTAGGGGCTCCTTTTCATGGCCCTCCTGGCCACACCCACCACCGATGACCAGCCAGACTTGCATTTCCGTACTAAGGGGCATACATACAGTGACATACTAAATTGCTATGAAGATGAAAATTGGTCATGTTGGTAACCTTTTCAGCTAGGCTGACCCCCGCTGGCTCCCGGACTAGTAAGTGCAAATAATTTATACCCCTAAAACCCAGGATCACCACCATGACCACGTAACCAACGTTAAACCTAGATCTAGATCTAGATCTAGTCTAATCTTACTTTCAAACTTTTTATTGTTTCTTTATTTTTCTTCTTCCTTTCAACATGTTCAATCGAATTTTCGACTAGGTCCTAGAGTCTAGACCCTAATCAATAAAAAATATCAAATGCAAATTCATAATAATTAATTCATGATTAGCCATTCATCGCAAGAATTCTTACCAAGTCAGTCGTCGGAATCTCAAGACAAAGTAAGCCGAAACCGTAGGCGACTCTTTTCGCTATATAGGCTTAGGCTAGGCCGATATATATATATTGGGAGTACGGTACCGAGTGGGTGCGGCTTTTCACCATACTACTTACTACTTAGTGTACAGATCAGTGCTTTTCACAGCTGACTGGCAGGTGCAGGAGCTAGCCTTGTAGTAGCGCGTGGGCGTTTACTCTTTTTTTTTAAAATTAATTAACAAATAGTACAGACCTCACTTTTTAAAAAAATGAATTGGTAAGAAAATTCATTTTCAAATAATGTAGTTCAGAAATATCACTGAATATCTAATTAAATTATTCATACTATAAAAAATATTTTACTCTTAAATTTCATTCATAAAGGATTCTGAAGTTTAAACTATTATGATGCAAATCGAAATCGCATGATTTACCAGGTTTTCCACACAGAAATAGAAAACGGTTTTCCACAAAGACTTTAGCTCGTTGAAGGGGAGTCACACCATTTGCACGTTAAAGAACCTGCTTCTCTTTTCGTAAAGAGAAGGGAAGTAATTAACATATTAATTTATTACTGATAATTTATAATCTGTACTTTGTAAGGTCGCATTAGGGTAATTTATACTGTGTAATAGTAACCTTTTCTGTCCGACACTTATATGACACGCATGTGTTGGTGGTAGTGTCGTTAATCTCTTATCAATCAATCAATCCACAGTACATGCGAGCAACAAAACTCGGCCAAAATAAATTCATCTTTCTCATTTTAGTGTGAATATTTGATGGAAACATTTTTTGAAGTCCCGACGATTTTTAAAAACTTTTGACATGATTGCATGGGCTTTCTCTTCTTATATTTTTGACCTTTTTTTTGCAGTGGCAGATAGGGGGCGGGCGAAGCTGTTTTTCCTTTTCTTTTTGCTTATCAGCGAATTGGGTTAAACCTGAAACAGACGAGGACCAGTGGCGTAACAGCCAGGGGGCGGGGGGGGGGGGCAGAGTGCCCCCTTGAAGGATTTCATCGGGAAAATCTACCAAACCACCGGGGAAAAAAATGAAAGGGAGGGAAAGGAAGAAAAAGGAAGGGAGAAAGGGAAAGGAAGAAGAAGAAAGGAAAAGAAATAAGAAAGGAAAAGAAAGAAGGAGAAATGGAAAGAAAGAAGGAGAAAAGGAAAGGAAGGAGAACGGGAAAGAAAAAAAGGAGAAAGGGGAGAAAGAAGAAGAGAGAGGGAAAAGAGGGAAAGGGGAAAAAGAAAAAAGCAAAGGGAAACAAAAGAAATGAGAGAAAATTTAGTACCAAAACCACGGAGCTTCCGGGTGCTCCACTCCCTGGACCCCCGCAGTGGCTTTCCCTGTAGACCCCCATCAGGGGCCCTAAACCAGAACCCTGGGCCCCACCACACGTCTTCTATTTCTTTGGTCGTGTGCGGTGGCCTTTAGGTGCGATTTTGATGTAGGACGATAAGATTCGTGACGACTCTAAATCAATGAGCAAAAAACTCGGTTCATTGATCCACGAGATTGAGTCTAGACTACCGACTTTTCTCCTCCGGATAACTTGTCTTTTGGATTTCAATGTTTCTCTGAAAATAACGGAATAGACTGTTATATTGAGATGGCCATAAAGTATCTAAACGAAGAGCACATCAAAGGGTTCGATCGATACAAGGTAAACATGGTAAACACGATTCAGTGGACAATTATCATTTGACATTAATTTAGGGAGCTACGCGACGCATGCAGCTCAGATCAGACGCGACGACGCGCGGAATCTTGCCGAGCGCGAGTTAGTTGACTTACGTTCTCTTTCCTCGCGTCGCGTTGCAAAGAGGCTATAGATTTGGGGAGGACGCAGTTAATCAAACAAAGCGCGCGTGCTCAAATATGAACCATTAAAAAAGGGTAAACAAAGGTCTCGCGTCGCGTATTGGCTCGAGGACAGTAAACTGGCCCCAGAACTGTCGTGTAAAACAGACGACACAGGATGGATTGGAAAAGAGCAGTCTCGTGGATGCGCACAACAAAATTTTTGGCTAGATACTGCGTCGTCTGAGCTGCGTCGCGTATCTAAAGCTTTAGATACGCAACACAGCTCAGACGCGGAATCTTGCTGAGTTGACTTACGTTCTCTTTCCTCGCGTCGCGTTGCAAAGAGGCTTTAGATTTGGGGAGGACACAGTTATTCAAACAAAGCGCACGCTCAAATAT
>JAPZVO010001303.1:2500-19177 GCA_029962745.1 Echinometra lucunter | reverse complement strand
TTCTTCTTCTCCTTTCCACATAGTCAAATATCGGTAAAATAACAAATAAAAACTGTGGAATTTAACTGATTGTTATAGCCGCCCAATTTTTCATTTGTTCATTAATTAAATGAAAACATAATCATATTGTTGTTCATTCCACAGAATTAAAAGAAGACCAGAACAGAAAGAACACTTTGAAATTTACAAAGAAATATACATCCAAAATACTTTAGTGAATAGATGGGCATGCAGCGTAAAACAAAATCAGTGCAGTTTTCTTTGTTCTATTGATAGTTATTTTATCTATATAGCATTGAGTATACCAAAAACACAAATCAAATATGGCAATTTCTCTTATAGCTATATGAAACTTTAATAAAATAATTTGTACTTTTTACACAAATATAAGCATAGTATAATGCAGTATTTAGATAATGAGTGTTCGCAATGTGCATATAGTTTTTTTTAGTAGAATTTTTAAAGACAGTCCCTAATTTTGGTAGCAAAATTAGAATTGACATTAAATTGATCAAGTATCTCTCATATTGTCCATCTTGCATGAAAAGATATATATGTGAAATTGTGTGACATTCCTTCCATGAATTCCGATGAATTTCATTGTAAATGTCTGAATGAAACCCCACGCAACATAACTGCCACACTATAAGGCGGTACGCTCTGACACCTCCACGCCGACGAGCTCGGCGTAAAACAAACAGCGATTCGCTTGGTATGTGCGGGCAAATGGAACGCCCATTGGTTTTATGTGTGTGCGGGCATTGTGTGATGCTCAATGTTTTCGGGGATCCGAAAACTAAAGTTTTGGCATTTTGATTGTAAAAACACCCACACAAATTAGTTTTTATTCAGTATCTATACATCACAAAGGTTTTATGATACAGCCTCTCATCTCATTAATGAACTGAAATATGAAAGATACTTTTCTGAGATTTGCCAAAACTAGAGCTTTAAAGCTGTGCTTATATAGAATTCATCTCATTGTATTATTAAGATACAGATAGAAAACTCTGATCGTTTTATTAAGATACAATATTAAAGATTACCATCTCAAATTAACAAAACAACAATAAATTCAAAGCATAGAAATCTGAAAGATATAAACTTGATATGATGCAGTATTTACATGCTATGAATGCACATTTTAATGACTACATTCTGATAACATTTTATTCTATCAAAAATGTATGACAATGATTTATACACCTCCTGTAGGATAATGACCCAAAAATTTGAATCTTACCAAAACGCCACATAATTCAGCTACCTCTGTTTGCATGCAGATATTTGAGATAAAAACAGTGCAACCTATGCATATCCAAGAGTAACATGTCTTACAGCATAATGGATGGAAAATCACATTTGAATATTACAAATAATAACTGTAAGTCTGCTACCTGTATATAAGAAAACAAAACAGCGCAACTTAATACATTGTACACTGGAAATCGAATAAAAATCCAATGTGTAACAGCATAATGATTAAAATTAAAGCTTAATCCTGCAAATACCCTATTATGATTCAGCTACCTGTAATTACATGATACAATCATGTAATATTCTTGTAGTGTTTTTCCGAAATATCACATTGTTATTCATAACATATATCAAAATTATATTTCAGCAAATTAAGTACAGCTGTAATTACTTGGTATAGCTCAGCTGTTTGCTTCCTATGGACAGTGCGACAAAACAAAAAAAAATCAAAACATAACAAAACAAACAAAAAACAAAGTGTAAAAATGCATTCATTCTATCAAAGAAAAACACATGAATAGTACAATAGATCTTAACCTGTAGGTTAATATCAGTATAACGAGTCTTTGGTATACATACCGTTTCCACAGACCCTTGCTCGAGTTATCTAACCCGTAGGTTGATATCAGTGTAACGACTCTTTGGTATACACACCGTTTCCCCAGACCCTTGCTGTCGGCAGCTGTCCTTGCGGAAAAGCTAGGTCAAACAGTAAAGGAAGAGCTTAGGCTGCCAGTAAGGAGTATCACGTACTGGACCGATTCTACCTCGGTGTTGTTGTATATAAGGCACACCAGCAGAAGATTTCGAACATTCATGGCTAACAGAGTAGCTGTGATCCAGTCGAAGAGTGACAGCTCTCAATGGCGTCATGTCGACACCAAGAATAATCCAGCAGATGACGGCTCAAGAGGCTTGCAACCTGGAAAGCTATCAAGATGGATCCAAGGATCACGTTTCCTGCTGAAGGAAGAACACGATTGGCCTGAAGTATTCTTGAGCTCCAACGGCCTGGGAGTACTCTCTACTCAGGATCTCAAGAATGATCCTGAGGTAAAGCGGACCAATGCCATTTCAACCAAGCTTGAAGGTGGCATAAGGGACTTAATCAGTCACTATTCTTCCTGGACAAGATTAAGACGAGGAGTAGCATGGCTTTTTCGCTTTAAGGCATACCTCCTCGCCCGTGCAAGGAAGAGCACATCAGTCATGGAGACCGGAGATTTGACAGCTTCTGAGTTGAAGGTTGCAGAGCTGGGAATCATCAGATGCATTCACCAGGATGCCTTTCCAGCAGAATTTGAGAAAAACGCAAGGACAAAGGAGGAACCTCCTTCCATGGAGAAACTGAATCCTATGCTCTCATTGATGGAGTCTTGCAGGTAGGAGGGAGACAAGACAGATCTCCTTTTGACCTCAATGCTAAGCATCCGATGATATTGCCGATCAATCATCACGTCACCAGACTGCTTATTTAATTTCATCATCAGGTAATTGGGCATTCTGGAGCAGGCATGACCTGGACGGCACTAAGGTCAAACTACTGGGTACTCAAAAGAGGCTCCACTGTAGGACGCATCATCGACAAGTGTCTCCAGTGCAAGAAAAGAAATGCTCCAGGAGGGAAACAAATGATGGCAGATTTGCCTAAAGAGCGGGTTACACCTGGCAAGCCACCATTCATCTACACTGGGGTTGACTACTTTGGTCCCTTCATTGTCAAGCAAGGCCGGAACCAGCCCAAGAGGTACGGCTGCTTATTCACATGTCTGTCAACTAGAGCCGTGCACCTGGAGATAGCAAACTCCTTAGATACTGATTCATTCATCAACGCCCTAAAAAGATTTGTAAACCGCAGGGGTCTACCAGAGAAGGTCTTCAATGATAATGGCACAAACTTCAGGGCAGGCCATAAAGAACTAAAACAGTGCCTCGCAGAAATCGACTCAGCTAAGGTGGGTCACTTCCTAAGCGAGCGAGGAATTGAGTGGCAGTTTAACCCTCCGGGTGCGAGCTACATGGGCGGCACGCGAATTTTTTCCCGTACATGGAAACACAATCCTCCTTGTGCGCATGTGTGTGGACTTGATTTCTTGCTGGACCTTTCCATAGGCAATCCACGCGATCCCACTGACTGTCACTTCAGACCCATTGACTATTTTTTGTAGTCAGACCCCATCAGTGATACGTGTTGCGTTCGCGCAGGCACTGATTTTTCTCTCTTTCTCCAATAATGCTCATTCTCTCTCTCTCTCTCTCTCCCATGTGCTCGCACTCTCTCTGTCATTCCGAATTAGTACTACTAGTACTTATTTCACATGTTCTCCTGAGGCCAGAAAGCCATTAACTAAAAGCACAACAAATGCTCTTAATTCTGGCTCTCTACCAACTATGGGATCGATGTTGCTTGTACGAGTGGTACATAGTGAGGGAGTCTAACGCAGGAAGAGTATCGAGTCAAAATACTAAATGTACAGTTGAAAATATAAGTGTATTTCCAAGTGTAAGGAACAGGTATCCATCACACCACCAGAAACATACAGGCCTTTAACAAAAAACAAACAACAACAACAACTTAAACAACAAAGAAGGAGGATGGCAGCTCAGAAAGTAACTCTTCCCTGCCAAAGCAGAATATAAGATTAATCAGGCAGCTTAAGATTGCAATCGGTTGCTTATTTCCACATCATGTTCATATTTATTTAATTAAAAATGATGTTTTCTCTCATTTTCGTTTATAAGAGTGCAACCACACACACCACACTGCCTACACATTAAATGTAGGCAGTAATATAGGCCTACATAACAAAAAGGTATATTAGAAAGACAATCTTAGGGTTGCATTTTGCATCGACTGTTTTTGGCAATGAAGAGCATGAAATGTGCAAGTCAGTTATAATATAATCGTTAAATGGTCTGGGTTTTTTTTTAAATATATTTTCAATTCAACTGTAACATAAAAAATATACTGATGATATATATTTTTTTAAATGTATACAAAATGATAACTAATTTCCAACCTACTACTACTATCACAATCACCACCACCACCAACACCACCACCAGTACTACTACTACTACTACTACTACTACTACTACCACTACTACTACTACTACTGCTACTACTAATACCACTACTACCACTACTACTACTACCACTACTACTGCTACTACTACCAATACTACCACCACTACTACTACCACTACTACTGCTACTACTACTGCTGCTGCTACTACCACTACTACTGCCACTACTACTGCTACTACTACTACCGCGAAATAAGTTCATCAGGATGGTGAATGAATAAGTGTTAAGTTCTCTATACACATCCAATAATTTTGGTTACCTGTGACAGTTTTGACGACGGGCTGTCATCTTCCTCAGACGGCGACTAATTGGCGAATGATGATTTTTGCGCCAATTAGAAATCACCCAGGTGTGAAACTAATCCAGTCGTTGCAAACTCTCAAAAAAGTTCGAAAAATTACGGAGACACAATACAAATATCTCTACCCAACGCAAGAGTCTATTCCACGACTTTACTGTACCCCGAAGACCCGAAGTAGTAGTAATTGTTGGACCAATTGTTGACTACACAGGCTCAATACTTTACAATTTGTCGAAGTCGTTGGCAGATATTCTCCAGCCATTAGTGGGTCTTACTGAACATCATGTGAAAGACACTCGAGACCTTGTAGAAAGCCTCAAGGAATTTGTTATACAAGACGATGAGGTTTTCATCTCACATGACGTTGTATCTCTGTTCACCAAGACTCCGATTCACGAGGCCCTTCTTGTCATTAAACAGAGATTGGATGATGACACAACTCTTAGTGAAAGAACCAACGTCACCTCTGAAGACATTATTGATCTTCTTGATTTGGTTCTTACATCTACATATTTCACCTTTCGAGGGTCCATCTACAAACAGGCATTTGGTGCAGCTGTGGGAGTCCTGTGTCCCCAATTGTCGCTAATCTTTATATGGAACATTTGGAACAAAGAGCTTTGGACACGGCACCTGCTGTATGTAAACCACGTTTATGGAAGCGTTATGTCGATGATATCCTGGAGATAGTCAATAAAGACTCAGTGTTCCTCCTCACCGATCATCTAAATCAAGTGGACCCGACGGACAATATCAAATTCACTTTCGAATTAGAGAAGGATGGTTCAATTCCCTTCCTAGACTCACTTATCTCCAGAAAGCCGGACAGTTTCTTGAAATTCACAGTTTATAGGAAACCTACACACACCAACCAATATCTCAATTTCGAGTCACACCACCCCCTGCATCAAAAACTGGGAGTGGTTCATACTCTTTTTCACCGCTTTGACACCGTAGTATCTGACCCCAAGGATAAGGAAGATGAAACTGTCACCATCTCTACTGTTCTGTCCCAATGCGGTTATCCACGATGGGCATTGAAACGACAGGATAAGAAAGACAAAACAAACTCTACAAAACCAAAGAAAGACAGAACTGCCAAAAGGAGATATCCGGTTGTCATCCCCTACATCAAAGGCCTCTCAGAGGCAGTCAGCAGGATCTTTAGGAAATATGGCATTTCCACACCGATGCAACCGTGCAATAAATTAAGAGACATATTGGTTCACCCAAAAGATAAGATCAAAGAAATGGAAAAGGCACAAGGAGTGTATAAAGTCCCATGCCAATCTTGCCAAGCCTCGTACATTGGTGAAACAAGTCGTAAATTAAGCACGCGTATCGATGAACACAAAAAAGACTGCCAAAGGTTGGATGGACATTCGTACACACGCTCACAGAGAGCATCAGCGAGCCAAGTGACCAACAAATCAGCCATAACAGATCACGTGGCAAAAGAAAACCATGTCATCAACTGGGAGGGGACACGATTAGTAGCAAGGGAGAGCCAGGACCTCAACAGACGAATTAGAGAGGCCATCTGGATCAAGAGAACTCCCCTCAATATGAACCGGGATGGGGGGGGGGGCATACCAACTGTCTGACATTTATGATGGCGCTATCACCCGAGTTTCACACCTGGGTGATTTCTAATTTGCGCCAAAATCATCATTCGCCAATTAGTCGCCGTCTGAGGAAGATGACAGCCCGTCGTCGAAACTGTCACAGGTAACCAAAATTATTGGATGTGTATAGAGAACTTAACACTTACTACTACTACCACCACCACTACTACCACTACTACTACTACTACTACTACTACTACTACTACTACTACTACTACAGGGTAATATGACTACTACTGCTAATGAGGCTACAACAGGCTACTACTATTGTGACTATTACTACTACTTCTACTACTACTACAACAACTACCACTGCTGCTGCTACTACTACTACTACTGCTACTATATACCATAACATACAGATCTAACATATCTCACAAGAAGGTGTTTATGTATAAAATTTGGCCTAGAGGAAAAACATATTTAAATTGTCAAAATCATATCTTTTCATTTCCAAAATAAGTGGGCCTACAATGACATTTGCATGAATATAATCATACAAACAATATTAGTTTAACATATATACACTATTATACACTATATCATTGTATATTATATGTGTTACTTTGTGAATGAACATAAATGATAAGAATGAATTATTAAATTTTTCATTTTTGTCATATTAGATGAAATATCAAATATCAACTAAAATTTAGGGAAATTTAGATTTCACGTCACTTGCTTCCTTTTGTCAAAGCAGCGCAGAAGGGCAGACCCCAAAAGGCCTATAACCTGCAGAAATAAATTCATGCATGCAAACACTTAAAGGTAAATATCCGACACCTGAAATTATGAATCTGTGCGGTAACAAATCATGACAACATTAATTTAAAAGTAAACGAAGAATTGTAGATAGACCCACACAGACATTAAAATTAAACAAAGAGTTGTGCTTAGAGCTCGAAGCTTCCCCCCCCCCCAAAAAAAATATAGGTACATAGGCTTAAATCTATAATAAAGTATAACTCTGCTGCCATCCATTGTAGACAAATTTAACAGTATAGGGTCACTCTACCCACGCTTAGGTGGTTTTTTTTTTTGCATTTTTTTTTTGCTATGTAGTAATTATTCTTCTAAACTGTAGTGTTCAGTGCCACACAATCAAAATGATAATTTATAGCAGTTTGGAGGATAATATTTTCTTAGTACTGCAGGTGATTGAAAAGAATGAGTAATTCGAAAACATTCTTTTGATACAAATTACAACACTAAGATAGGCTATGCCAAAAACTTCGGGTGGTGTGTGCTAGTAGTAGTAGTAGTAGTAGTAGTAGAAGTAGTAGAAGAAGTAGTAGTAGTAGTAGTAGTAGTAGTAGTAGTAGAAGTAGTAGTAGTAGTAGTAGTAGTAGTAGTTATAGTAGCAGTAGTAGTAGTAGTAGTAATAGTAGTAGCAGTAGTAGTAGTAGTAGTAATAGCAGCAGTAGTAGTAGTAGTAGTAGTAGAAGCAGCAGCAGCAGCAGCAGCAGCAGTAGTAGTAGTATAGCAGTAGTAGTAGTAGTAGTAGTAGTACAAGTGGCAGAAGTAGCCTAGTGTTGTAGCCTTAGTAGTAGTAGTAGTAGTAGTAGTAGTAGCAGCAGCAATAGCAGTAGTAGTAGCAGCAGTAGTAGTAGTAGTAGTAATAATAGTAGTAGTAGCAGTAGTAATAATAGCAGTAGTAGTAGTAATAGTAGTAGAAGCAGCAGCAGCAGCAGTTGCAGTAGTAGTAGTAGTAGTAGTAGTATAGCAGTAGTAGTACTAGTACTAGTGGCAGAAGCAGCCTAGTGTTGTAGCCTTAATAGTAGTAGTAGTAGTAGTAGTAGTAGTAGTAGTGGTAGCAGTAGTAGTGGTAGTAGCAGTAATAGCAGTAGTAGTAGCGGTAGCAGTAGTAGTAGTAGTAGTAGTGGTAGTATTAGTAGTAGCAGTAGCAGTAGTGGTAGTAGTAGTAGTAGTTGTAGTAGTAGTAGTAGTAGTAGTGGTAGCGTTTTTCCCATGAGGCCAAAAGCGCTTACAATAAGTCAAACAGTGCAAATACATGTAATTATAATAACGAAATTAATTATATGAAAATCCTAAACTTCAAACTGCAAAAAAAGATGGGTTTTCAATGCCTTTCTGAATATTGTAATTGATGGAGACTGTCTAATTGTGAGTGGCATATCATTCCAATGTTTTGAAGCTGACACAGTAAATGTCCTATCACCAGCTAATGTAAGAGTAACTTAATGTGTAAGACGAAGAGGATCACTGGCTGAACTCAGTGCTCTGGTGGGTGTGTATAAATTCAAACAATTACCCAAATACTTTGGAGCTTGATTATTCAGTATTTTGTACACAAACACAAGTAATATGAAATTTATTCTCTGTTTCAAAGGAAGCCAGTGCAGTGAACTCAAAAGTGGTTGAGAAGGATGATCCCTGGAAACCTATTATACTAATCGTGCTGCCCAATGCTGCAGCCATTGAACACGAAGCAATTGATTAGTATTTCATGTTCTTCATTGTCAAAAGCACTCAGTCGATGTAAAATACAACCCTTAGATTGCCTTTCTAATTTACCTTTTTGTTATGTAGGCATGTATTACTGGCCTACATGGCCAACATAATTTTTACTGAAATGAATATGAAACTGATGTACAGATATGTAACCGATTACAATCTTATGCTGCCTGATTAATCTTATATTCGGCTTTGGCAGAGAAGAGGTATATACGAAACTTTCTGAGCTGCCATCCTCTTTCTTCATTGTTTAAGCTGTTGTTGTTTGTTTGTTTGTTTTTGTTAAAGGCCTGTATGTTTCTAATCATGTGATGGATACCTGTTTTCCTACACTTGGAAATACAGTTATATTTTCAGCTATACATTTAGTATTTTGACTCAATACTTTCCAGCGGTAGACTCCCCTCACTATGTACCACTCGTACAAGCAACATCGATCTCATAGTTGGTTGAGAGCCAGAGGGGCATTTGTTGTGCTTTTAGTAAATGGCTTTCTGGCCCTCAGCAGAACACTTGAAATAAGTACTAGTAGTACTAATACAGAGTGACAGAGAGAGTGCAAGCACATTGGAGAGAGAGATAGAGAAAGAATGAGCATTATTGGGGAAGGAGAGAAAAATCAGTGCCTGCGCGAACGCAACAAGAATCACTGATAGGGTCTGCGCGCGAAGACTACAAACCATCGTAAATGAGTCGTACGTGACAGTCTAAGGGATTGCGTGGATTGCCTTTGGAAAGGTCCAGCAAGAAATCAAGTCCACGCACATGCGCACAAGGAGGATTTGCGTTTCCATGTACGGAAAAAAATCGCTGGCGGCGCTTTCCTGTAAATTGTGAAATTCCACAGGATTGCGAACAGTTGGTAAGTTTAATTTATATAATTACTCAAGAATGATTTTTGTATTCCCTTTTTTTCCAAGGAATAATGTTCATATAGTTGGTAAGAGTGGTATAACCCACTAGTGATTTGTTTAATGTTTATTAGGAATATATTTAAGCAAAATATTTAGTAGCCTGTAGTAGCCTTTATATTAACACAAGTTAACGTAAATAATCGCTATCTGTGACATTTGAGTTGTTGTTCCGAATTAGTTTTGGAATTATTTATATAATTAGGTAAATTCGATGGTTAATATTAGTTATAGTTCCTAACTGTTAATCGTTTGTGGGTTATCGGTGTTAGCTTAGTTTTGGTTGTTTGATTTATGTTAGCACAGAGCATTATTAAAGGAGATTGTTATATTCAGTAAGAACATACACATAAGTTAGTAAAGTCATTTTGATATTAGATATATTCCGATGCTTGACTGATATCACAATAATTTATTCATATGACAGCAGATTTGTTTATGGAATAGCAGTCACCTATTCCTCTCAAGTTATGTATAGTATTCATAACATGCTGGTAATTTATAGTTGAGGTCTTTTCCTTGTAGGTATGTTGACTCTACTATAATGAGTTATTTAGTCAAACCGATCTACATGTATGTCATTGTTGAATATCACTGAGTTCACATTTGTTTGTTTATTTACTTGTTTTTATAAAGCGAACCGCTGGACGCTGGTTGCCGGTCATTTGTCTCTGGTAACTGGTTTTGATGAAAGGGAATAAACAGTCAAGAACTTAAGCTGTTGTTCAAGAGCCATCAATTCAGAGTGTTTGAACTCAAGCAATTTTTGACATTTCACCTGTAGTCAGATTAAGAAGCTACATCAGTTCGCAACTGTATCATGGATAGCCACACGCCGCCTTTAGAAGCTGGACTTGCTGCCGGAGCCGTAGTGGACGATGACGAGATTAAGTCTACCACATCCCGGGGAAGCAGCATGTCTAGGCTGTCGCGAGTGAGCGAGACATCAAGCGTCAAACTTCGTGCAGCAAAGGTGAAGGAGGAGCTGGCTAATATATGAAGCGTGAGCAGTTTTTACAGGAGCAAAGGCTACGGCGGGAACAATTCGAATTAAACGAAAGAATTGAATTAATGAAGATCGACCATGAGACGGACAATGTCAAGGTTGAATCTTCGATGTGGCAAGAGCAAGTCCATCGGGAACTGAACGTTGGAACAGTGATGAAGCCGCCTTTGCCCAAGGAAAATGCGGACACTACTCAGAGGACTGAACAATGGTTCTCCAATCAGGTTAACCCAAGTACTTTACATGTACCTGTAGTTCAAGATAGTAAAGTTAGCCGTAGTGTAAAGCATGACCACAGTAATGAAGGTCATCAGGCCATTTGTAGATAGCGTGAATTGCATTTGGGGGTGTCATAGTACAACACACAAGTTAACTACAACAACCAAGTTATTGGAGGGTTGAGGATGGGGAAGAGATGAATTGCAGAAGAATACAGAAATCACACTGAACTGCTGAAGAGAAATGAAGGCGGAAATGAAGGGAGAGAAAATATTTAAGATGTATATACACATGTAGGCATGATTAGTAATTATTCAAAATTGTCGATGATTTCAAATCTGTGCTTCAATAAAATTTTCCCATCGTGTGGGCCGATTTGAAGACACCATTAAAAAAAAAAGATGGCTCAGCGAGCTGCGACCAGAGTGTTTTCCAGCGCGCCGCGCCGCGACCCGAGTGTTTAGTAAAAGCCACATCCCGGGGGAGCAGCATGTCTAGGCTGTCGCGAGTGAGCGAGACATCAAGCGTCAAACTTCGTGCAGCAAAGGTGAAGGAGGAGCTGGCTAATATATGAAGCGTGAGCAGTTTTTACATGAGCAAAGGCTACTGCGGGAACAATTCGAGTTAAACGAAAGAATTGAATTAATGAAGAAACGGACAAAGCCAAGGTCGATCATGAACTGAACGAAGGAACAGTGATGAAGCCGCCGTTGCCCAAGGAAAATGCGGACACTACTCAGAGGACTGAACAATGGTTCTCCAATCAGGTTAACCCAAGTACTTTACATGTACCTGTAGTTCAAGATAGTAATGTTCAAGTTAGCCGTAGTGTAAAGCATGACCACAGTAATGAAGGTCATCAGGCCATTTGTAGATAGCGTGAATTGCATTTAGGCACTGGGTGTCATAGTACAACACACAAGTTAACTACAACAACCAAGTTATTGGAGGGTTAGGGCAGAAATCTGTGCTTACTAATCCATCTCAGTCGCAGACACAAAATGAATATAATCCTTCAAATATGATGGCAATGGCTCTAAGTTTGGCAAAACCAGATATGCCAACCTTTTCTGGAAATCCAATCGACTATTGGAATTTCATCAATAGCTTTGAGGTTAATATTGCAGGAAGGGTGCTTGACAACAGGCTAAGGTTGTCCTACCTCATACAGTTCACAACGGGCAAGGCCAGAGAAGCCATTGAAAATTGTGTCCTGTTTGATCCAGAAACAGGATACTCTCGAGCTAGGGTAATTCTGCAAGACCAATTTGGAAGGAATTATATAGTGGCCAGAGCCCACCTAAGGAGGTCACCAACAGATCACCGCTAAGTGCAACTGACAGTCAGGCCTTATGGGATCTTGCTCGAGATATGCGAAGATGTCAGATGACTACCTCTCAGATGGAGTACTCAGCAGATATGAGTACCATCGACACCTTACTGAAGATCCAGCATCTACTTCCAGTGCATCTTCAGTCGAAGTGGGCAATGGAAGAATCAGTTATGCCAAAATTTTCACACTTGACCGATTTCGTTGAGGAATCGGCTAAGGTAGCAAGGAATGTGTTCGGGAAAAAATGTAGGACGCCCTGGAAAAGGAGAGAAAAAAGTTCCTACAAAGTCTCGGCCGAAAGGTTCAACCTTTGCCACAAGTGGAAAAGCGGGAAAGCCTAAGGAGAGCAGCTCATGTCCGTGCTGTTCCGAAGTTCATGAACTCGAGAAATGCCAGCAATTCAAGGGCAAGCCTGTAGACGGCAGATTTTCCTTTGTGAAAGAGAAGGGCCTCTGTTTCAACTGTTTCAGGGGTTCACATAATTATCGGGGTTGCTCCGCCAAACCAAGATGCAGTAAGGACGGCTGCAAGAGGAAGCATCATACCCTTCTTCACATGGAGTTGACCTCAAAGAATAAAGATCACAATCCAGAAGCCAGTCAACAAACTGGGGTCGGGCGAGAAACAAGTGAAGAAAACCAGGCCGATTCTAATGCAGTTGGAGGCCAGAAGGAAGACTGTCTCAGGGTGTTACCCATTAAGATTCAGAGCAATGGAAGAGAGGTAATAACATGGGCACTGCTTGACCATGGGAGTGATGTTTCTCTCTGTAAGCAGCGCCTGGCAGATGAACTTGGCCTTGAAGGGAAGGAGACAAACTTTCGACTAGCTAAAGTCAATAAGTCAAGCACCCAAAGAGCAGGCAAGGAGGTAAGCTTTTCCATCAAAGGACTTCACGACAGTGAGGTAATAGATATGCCCAGAGTGTGGACGGTAGAGGCACTGCCAACAACACAACGCAGTATACCAAGGCAACATGATGTTTACAGGTGGTCACATCTAAAGGGCATAGAGCTGCTAACAGCCACCAAGAAGGATATCACTTTGCTCATTGGCAGTAATACGCCAGAAGCCTTCTGGGTCCAGGAAGAGAGAAGGGGAAAGAAGAAGGAGCCATGTGCCATTCGTTCTCCTTTAGGCTGGACGGTAAGGGGCCCTACTGGACGCAGAAGGAAGGGAGTGTTCCAGGTAAACAACGTCCTAATAGATGACTCACTGCAAGAGTAGGTCCAGAGGTTCTGGCAACTTGACCACGCCCGTGGGGATGACAGTGAGAGCCTGGGTGACTCTGTAGAGGATAGAAAGGCCCGTTCCATCATGGAAGAGACGGTGAACCGAAAGGATGGTCATTATGAGCTGGGATTGCCTTGGCGCCAGTTCCCTCCGCCTCTACCAGATAACAGAGGGATGACAGAATCTCGACTTCAGTCATTAAAGAGGAGACTGGAGAAAGATGACATCCTCCATCAGAAATACACATCGACTATGACTGATTACCTTGCCAAGGGATTCGCGAAGGAGGTAGATGAGAACCCTCCATAGAAAGACTCGACCCGGTATCTTCCTCACCACCCAGTGACCCATCCCATGAAGCCGGACAAGGTACGCGTGGTGTTCGACTGTGCTGCCAAATTACAACGAGTCTCCCTAAATAACCAGCTACTGAGTGGACCAGATTACGCTAAAGCTGTTTGGCGTTCTGCTGCGATTCAGGCAAGAAAGAATAGCACTCGAAGCAGACTTAGAGGCTATGTTCCACCAAGTTAGGGTGATACCCAGAGATACAGACCCCTACAGTTCTTGTGGTGGGAAAATGGTGATACGAAGACAACACCAAGGGAGTACAAGATGCAGGTTCATCTATTCGGAGCTACCTCTTCGCCTAGTTGTGCAGGATATGCACTTCAGAAGACTGCAGAGGACAACAAAGAAGACTATGAGCCAGAAGTATGCCAAGTAGTCAAGGACAACTTCTATGCGAACGACTGTCTAAAGTCGGTAGATTCAAGGGAAGAAGCAAAGAGGATCGTTCCTCAACTGTGCAGCCTTCTGAGGAAAGGTGGATTTCGTCTGACTAAGTGGTTCAGCAAAGACAAAGAAGTTCTTGCAACAGTCCAATCATCTGAAAGAGCTGCTTCAGTTGTTGATCTAGACTTAGATCATCTTCCCATAGAGAGAACACTTGGTGTCCCGTGGAACATGGAAACAGACAAGTTCAGTTTCAAGGTATCCCCCAAGGATGTACCAGCTACTAGAAGAGGCATTTTGTCTGCCACAAGCTCCTTGTATGACTCGCACGGATTTGTGGCACCATTCACAGTCATGGCCAAAATTTTGCTGCAAGATCTTTGCGCCCAAGGTCTAGGCTGGGATGAGAAAGTCAAGGACAAGGATCTACAACGCTGGCAGGCATGGCTAGCGAGTTACCAGACTTAACTTCAGTACAGATCGACCGATGCTTCAAGCCATTCGACTTCAATGATCCTGTTTATGATCTCCATGTATTCTGTGATGCATCAGAAAGAACCTATGCAGCCTGTGCCTATCTCAGGATTGAAGATTCTGGTCGCACTCACAGTGCATTTGTGATGGGAAAGACAAGGCTTTGTCCTCTTAAGAAGATGACCGTTCCCAGACTGGAACTGTCGGCAGCAGTCCTTGCGGTAAAGGTAGGTCAAACCGTAAAGGAAGAGCTTAGGCTGGCAGTAAGGAGTATCACGTACTGGACCGATTCTACCTCGGTATTGTTGTATATAAGGAACACCAGCAGAAGATTTCGAACATTCATGGCTAACAGAGTAGCTGTGATCCAGTCGAAGAGTGACAGCTCTCAATGGCGTCATGTTGACACCAAGAATAATCCAGCAGATAACGGCTCAAGAGGCTTGCAATCTGGAAAGCTATCAAGAAGGATCCAAGGATCACGTTTCCTGCTGAAGGAAAAACAAGATTGGCCTAAAGTATTCTTGAGCTCCAACGGCCTGGGAGTACTCTCTACTCAGGATCTCAAGCATGATCCTGAGGTAAAGCGGACCAATGCCATTTCAACCAAACTTGAAGGTGGCATAAGGGACTTAATCAGTCACTATTTTTCCTGGACAAGACTAAGAAGAGGAGGTAGCATGGCTTCTTCGCTTTAAGGCATACCTCCTCGCCCGTGCAAGGAAGAGCACATCAGTCATGGAGCCCGGAGATTTGACAGCTTCTGAGTTGAAGGTTGCAGAGCTGGGAATCATCAGATGCATTCAGCAGGATGCCTTTCCAGCAGAGTTTGAGAGAAACGCAAGGACAAAGGAGGAACCTCTTTCCATGGAGAAACTGAATCCTATGCTCTCATTGATGGAGTCTTGCAGGTAGGAGGGAGACTAGACAGATCTCCTATTGACTTCAATGCTAAGCATCCGATGATACTGCCGATCAATCATCACGTCAACAGACTGCTTATTGAATTTCATCATCAGGTAGTTGGGCATTCTGGTGCAGGCATGACCTGGACGGCACTAAGGTCAAACTACTGGATACTCAAAAGAGGCTCCACTGTCGGACGCATCATCGACAAGTGTCTCCAGTGCAAGAAAAGAAATGCTCCAAGAGGGAAACAAATGATGGCAGATTTGCCTAAAGAGCGGGTTACACCTGGCAAGCCACCATTCATCTACACTGGGGATGACTACTTTGGGCCCTTCATTGTCAAGCAAGGCCGGAACCAGCCCAAGAGGTACGGCTGCTTATTCACATGTCTGTCAACTAGAGCCGTGCACCTGGAGATAGCAAACTCCTTAGGTACTGATTCATTCATCAACGCCCTAAAAAGATTTGTAAACCGCGGGGGTCTACCAGAGAAGGTATTCAATGATAATGGCACAAACTTCAGGGCAGGCCATAAAGAACTAAAACAGTGCCTCGCAGAAATCGACTCAGCTAAGGTGGGTCACTTCCTAAGCGAGCGAGGAATTGAGTGGCAGTTTAACCCTCCGGGTGCGAGCTACATGGGCGGCACGCGAATTTTTTTCCGTACATGGAAACACAATCCTCCTTGTGCGCATGTGCGTGGACTTTATTTCTTGCTGGACCTTTCAATAGGCAATCCACGCAATCCCATTGACTGTCACGTCCGACCCACTGATGATTTTTTGTAGTCAGATCCTATCAGTGATACTTGTTGCGTTCGCGCAGGCACTGATTTTGCTCTCTTTCTCCAACAATGCTCATTCTCTCTCTCTCTCTCTCTCTCCAATGTGCTCGCACTCTCTCTGTCATTCCGAATTAGTACTACTAGTACTTATTTCACATGTTCTGCTGAGGGCCAGAAAGCCATTAACTAAAAGCACAACAAATGCTCTTAATTCTGGCTCTCTACCAACTATGCGATCGATGTTGCTTGTACGAGTGGTACATAGTGAGGGAGTCTAGCGCAGGAAAAGTATCGAGTCAAAATACTTAATGTACAGTTGAAAATATA
>JAPZVO010001302.1:0-19188 GCA_029962745.1 Echinometra lucunter | reverse complement strand
CGCTCGTCACATTTCAGAATGTTTATTCGAAAATGCGATTAAAAACCAAAGCGGTTTTTTTTTGTTTGCTTGCTTCACTCGCTCGCAAAATTGATATAAAATGTAAGAGGAAAAAATAATAGTCCATAATTCAATTATCCCCCCCCTCCTCAAAGTGGATTTACGACGGCGACTAAAACTCGCGCTTCACGCTCGATTTTTCCATACACCCCCCAAAATTGACTGCCCCTGCCCCCAACATTTTCTTTTGCCCTCCATTTGCCCCCCCCCCCCACTTTAAAATCCTGGTGCCGCCGCCACTGGCCATCTAGCTCGGCAAGGTCCCGTCCTGTGCATATTATTCGGCGTAATGGAAATCGCAGACTTTGCAGCAGCGTGAACGGTCTCTCAGCAGACAAAACGGTGTTGAAAGTTTAAAGAATAATTTTATTCCGGAACCCGCACCTCACGTTTGAGCGGTGCAATGCTTGCTTTGTAGGTTCCAGGGCGTAGCTAAGGGGGGCACAAGGGGGCCATGCCCCCCCCCCCGGTGATCGGCGAGCAAAAAATTAAAAAAAAAAAAAAAAAATTGAAAATCTGTCATCGAGTCTACTTCACATAACTTACCCTACCCCTGTCCTGCAAAATGAAAAGTAAAACGTAAATATGCAACTTTTCATATAAGTTACCCCAATACTGAATTTTAGTGTGCAAGAATGCCATTTTCATGCACGGATTTTCAAAAATCTCCCTACCATGGGAGGGGAGATACCCCTTCCCACATCCTCTCCCCGCTCGGTCTCTTCGCTCTGGCTCGTATTGCCCCCCCCCCCTATAGGCCTATGCCACTTTTCAAAGCAGTTACCATAATACTGATTTTAGTGTGCAAGAATGCCATTTTCATGCACGAATTTTCAAAACTCTCCCAAGCGTGGGAGGGGAGATACCCCCTCCCACATCCTCCACCCCTCGGTCGCTTCGCTCACTCAACGTTGGCCCCCTATAGGCCTATGCCACTTCTCATAGCAGTTACCCCTAATTCTGAATTTTAGTGTGCAAAAAACGAATTTTCACAAATCTCCCTACCGCTCCGCTCCCACTCCTTGGTCCCCCCTCTATGCCACTTCTCATAATAATTTACCCCCCAATACTGAATTTTAGTGTGCTAAAACGAATTTTCGAAAATCTCCCTAACGTAGGAGGGGGATACCCCCCTCCCCGCGATCTGTCGCTTCGCTCCCTCTCCTTGCCCCCCCCCCCCCATATGCCACTTCTCACATATAATTTACCTCTAATACTGAATTTTAGTGTGCAAAAATGCCATTTTCATGCACGAATTAAAAAAAAATCTCCCTACCGTGGGTCTGCCGTGGGAGGAAGTATACATGTACCCCCTCCCACACCCTCCCCCGCTCGGTCACTTCGCTCCCTCTCCTTGACTCCCCTATATGCCACTTTTCATATAAGTTACCCCTAATACTGAATTTTAGTGTGCAGAAATTGTCATTTTGATGCACGAACTTTCAAAAATCTCCCTACCGTGGGAGAGGAGATACCCCCCTCCCACATCCCCCGGCTCGGTCGCTTCGCTCACTCGCGTTGGCCCCCTACATATTATGTATATGCCACTTCTCATAGAAGTTACCCCTAATACTGAATTTTAGTGTGCAATATACTGCAAATATACATCTCATAGTTTTTATATGAATATTTTTAGTTGAAAGAAGGAAATTATTTCACGTCCTTTGCATAGTAATTTCATATAATTTCATTCTTTTAATACTGCAGTGCTGAATGGCAAAATATTTTTTTACACAAGGCTATTTCACTTTATTTTTTCTTATTCACCATAGGATTCCTGTTCACCTGGCTAAACATTATGAGTTTTAAAAACATTATTCCCATTTTGCGTACCAGTATTTGTCAGTGCTGCTTATTACAAATTTGCTTCTTTGAATGTAGTTATCAAAATTAAAAACTATTCCATTTCCTATTAATTTCAAAGAGTATAAAACTGGCTGAGGAATATGTTGACCTGTGATTGATGAGCCCACGAGGCATCGTCCCTTAAACTGTGGGTGAAGGACACGCCCAGTCAGGTTGCAGTGGTATTGTTATTTATTTATTTATTTTTTGGTAGGGGGGGGGGTTATGGTAGCACTGGAATAGGCTTTCATGGACTCCATATCACCAAAGATATTATTTTTAGGTGCAAAATATAATAGTGAATTTTCTGGTGTCCATGGCTTTTAGTTCAGGAACGCATAACTGGAGATGGTGACCTGTGAATGATGTACCAACCGGGTATCGTCCCCTTTAACTGTGGGTAACGGCACGCACAGTCAGGTTGTTCGTGTTAGTTGTTTTTTTTTGGGGGGGGGTATGGTAGGGCTGAGAATAGGTTTTTATAGATTCCATAACACCAGATTATTTCATATATTGTTTTTATTTGTTTTATTCTACTATAAAAAAGTTGAATTTCTGGTGTGTTCATGGCTTTTAGTTTAGGACGCCTGGTTGGGAGATGGTGACCTGTGAATGATGTACCCCACGGGCACCGTCCCTTAAAACTGTGGGTGACGGCACGCCCAGCCAGTGTGTAGTGTTAGTTTTTTTTCAGGAAGTTGGGAATATGGTAGGGCTTGGAATAGGATTTCGTGGATTCTATAACACCAAAATATAGCATATTATGTTTCAAGTGCTTAGAATTAAGTGTGCATTTCTGGTGTTCATAGCTTTAGTTTAGGAACGCCTGGTTGGGAGATGGTGACATGTGAATGATGTACCCATGGGGCATCGGTCCTTAAACTGTGGGTGAACGCCACGCCCAGTCAGGTTGTAGTGTTAGTTTTTTTTTTTTTTTTTTTTTTTTTTTTTTGGGGGGGGGGGGGTTTGGGGGGGGGGTATGGTAGGGCTCAGAATCGGTTTTATGGATTCCATAACACCATTATTATTTTATATATTGTTATGTTTGGTTTATCTTCTGATATAAAAATGACTCTTTTCTGGTGTTCATGGTTTTAGTTTAGGAACGTCTGGCTGGGAGACGGTGACCTGTGAATGATGTTACCACGGGGCATCGTCCCTTAAACTGTGGGTGAAACGGCACGCACAGGTAGGATGTATTTTTTTTTTTTGAGGGGGGGGGATTTAACACAAAAATTACAATCAGTGCATTTGCTGGTGTTCATGGTTTTTAGGTTTAGGAACGCTTGGCTGGAGATGGTGACCTGTGAATGATCAGATGATGTACCCACGGGGTATCGTCCTTAAACTGTGGGTGAACGCACGCCCAGTCATGTCGGTTTTTTTAAGGGGGGGGGGGGGGTGAGGTTGAATGGTAGGACTTAGAATAGGCTTTCATATTTCCAATTACACCCAAAAAAAATCATGTGCATTAGCTGGCTTTAGTTTAGGAACGCCTTGCTGGTGGATGCAGTGACCTGTGAATGATGTGCCCACGGGCACCGTCCTTTAAACTGTGGGTGAACGGCACGCCCAGTGAGGTTTAGAGTTAGATTTTTTCATGAAGGTGGGAGTATGGTAGGGCTTGGAATAGGATTTCGTGGATTCTATAACACCCAAAATATAGCATATTATTGTTTTCAAGTGCTTAGAATTAAGTGTGCATATTCTGGTGTTCGTGGCTTTTAGTTTAGGAACGCTGGCTGGGAGATGGTGACCTGTGAATGATGTGCCCACAGGGCACCATCCCCTAAACTATAGGTGAACGGCACGCCCCCGTCAGGTTGTAGTGTTAGTTTTTTTTTTTTTGGGGGGGGGGGAGGGTATGGTAGGGCTCAGAATAGGTTTTATGGATTCCATAACACCTTAATTATTTAATATATTGTTTAGGTTGTTTTTATCTTCTAATATAAAAAAGAATTTTCTGGTGTTCATGGTTTTTAGTTTAGGAACGCCTGGTTGGGAGATGGTGACCTGTGAATGATGTACCCACGGGGCACCGTCCCTTAAACTGTGGGTAAACGGCACGCCCAGTGCGTTTAGTGTTAGATTTTTTTCATGAAGGTGGGAGTATGGTAGGGCTTGGAATAGGATTTCGTGGATTCTATAACACCCACAATATAGCATATTATTGTTTTCAAGTGCTTAGAATTAAGTGTGCATATTCTGGTGTTCATGGCTTTAGTTAGGAAGCGCCTTGGCTGGGAGATGGTGGACCTGTGAATGATGTGGCCCACAGGGCACCATCCCTAAACTGTAGGTGAACGGCACGCCCAGTCACGTTGTAGTGTTAGTTTTATCAGGAAGGTGGAGTATGGGTATAGGGCTTGGAATAGGATTTCGTGGATTCTATAACACCCACAATATAGCATATTATTGTTTTCAAGTGCTTAGAATTAAGTGTGCATATTCTGATGTTCATGGCTTTTAGTTTAGGAACGTCTGGCTGGGAGATGGTGACCTGTGGATGATGTGCCCACAGGGCACCATCCCCTAAACTGTAGGGTGAACGGCACGCCCAGTCAGGTTGTAGTGTTAATTTTTTCATGAAGGTGGGAGTATGGTAGGGCTTGGAATAGGATTTCGTGGATTCTATAACACCCAAATATAGCATATTATTGTTTTCAAGTGCTTAGAATTAAGTGGCATTTTCTGGTGAAAAGAGGGAAAAGGAAAAAAGAAGAAAAGGGAAACAAAAGAAATGAGGGAAAATTTAGTACCAAACCCCGGAGTTTCCGGGGGCTCCAGTCCCTGGACCCCCGCAGGGGCTTTGCCTCTGGACCCCCATCAGTGGCCCTTAGGGGGTCCCTGGGCCCCACCCGCTATGGGCATTGCGACAAGCTACTCGCTGTGCGGGCTCACCCCGGCATATTCTAGACATAGTTACTGGGAAATTTTTGGCTCTGCCCGACCCCCCCCCCCCCCCCCCCCCCCCATAACAGGCAGAGAACGTTAGAAAATCGGGAGCAGACAAGGAACAATTCAAAGAAACGTCGAAGCTTCCGCGCCTCGCGGGGGGAGGGGGGGGGGACTCCCCTTCCCTGCACCTCCCCCCCCCCCCCCCACAGGGAGCATGCTTCGCGCTCAGTAAGTTATTCTCACGCTTTTGCTTGCTCCCTATCGTCCCCCCTAAAATGAAATCCTAGCTATGCCACTGATTCTAGACTTGTTTATCGGGAAATTTTTGGCTCTGCCCCCCCCCCCCCCGATAACAGGCAGAGAACGTAAGAAGAGTGGGAGCAGTCAAGGAACAATTCAAGAAACGTCGGAGCTTACGCGCTTCCCTGCACCCTCCCCCCTAGGGTTCGCGCTTTCAGTAAGTGATTCGCACGCTTCGCGTGCTCACTACCCACTACCGCCCCCTAAATGAAATCCTAGCTACGCCACTGATTCTAGACTGAGTTACCGGGAATTTTTTCGCTCTGCACCCCCCCCCCCCCCGATGACAGGCACCTGTTACGCCGCTGCCCCTAATATCATCAAAATTAGCCGACAACTCTCCTGTAATAATACTAGGTTTATTTTTACAGAAAAATGTATATTTCATTGTGCAAAGACAACCAAGAAACCAGTACAAAAAAATAAATGTTAGTATGCTTATTAGCATTAGCGTTTTAAATTATACGCTAACTTGCGGTGTGCACATTTTTAATACCCCTATATGCTCAACAAAAACAGAAAATTAAACAAGAGTTAAGGAAAGAAAAAGAAAGAAAACTGCTAAATAGGACATCTCTGGCTATTCCAATATTACTATCTTTTGGAGCAGAGTTCAAAATAAGGCAATACAATTTTCTTTTAAAGTAGAATTTTAGAAACAGTTTTACAAATCAATTCAAATTGAATTACTGCTTGATTTTTATTTGTAGCTAAGCCTTCTAACGGTGCAATGAATGTGGCCATCCAAGCTTGAAAGTTGACCTGGGCCCTCTCGCATAAAAAGTGGCGATTAATTAGATAAGGCCCTCTTGCAAAACAAAAAAAAAGGGGATTGAACGTAACTAAAAAAATTAATTCAGAATTGAGCATTTGGGACTTGCGTTTATTTTTTGAGTTGCGTTTAATCGCTTTTTTTTTGGCAAGAGCTAGGCCCTTATCTAATTTAAGCTGACTGTTTATACGAAACTGGATAAAAAGTGTACACTTTGTTCTTTCTTTGTTATCTTTTGCTGAGTGTATTAATATTCTCTGAAGTACATGCAACCAAATAAGGTGAATCCATTACACAAACCCCCCCCCCCCAAAAAAAAAAAAAAAAAAAAAAAAAATCGTATTATTCAGTCTATTTTACTGCTCTAACTGCTGTAATACTTACTCCATCATCTGGTCACAAACCTATACCACAAATTGTGGTGGGTTCCATACTTACTCCCAGTCTGGCAGTTTGTTTCCGAGTAAAGCCTGCGTTGCTGTAAGAAATGAAATTGGTGTTCCGGTCTCGCTCTCAAAACATCTCGCCCCACTCTGACAAGGTGAACTACCACAAGTTGGAGTATAGGATATAAAAAAAACTTTGGTTTTTATCAAGTACTTTGAACGGAAAAAATCGAAATAGTGGCCTTTGAACAAGCTGAAATACCTTGTAACAGCTTATTCTTATTCCGGCAGTAAATTAAAGGCTCTTCATACCCATCAGACCAGAGGTCCGAGCTTAATCCTCCCTAAGTACTTACATCCTTGGACAAGGTGTTGAGCTCACATGTCCCTCTCGACCCGGAAGTACTAAATGAGTACCTGGCAATGCTGGGATAATAACGATTGCAAGCCCCACAGGAAGATCAGAAGTAATACTGATGTGGGCTACCCTGTGTAAATAAAACTACTACAAATTAGTGAACAAAATGCAGAATTGGCAATCTCTAAGAGGTGTGATTACTGGCTTCTCTAGAAAAAGTTGAAATAACCGTTTATTTCTTTACATGCACTGATTTGTATAGTATTATGGCCAAGGTGGCTGAGACCACACTCGTTCCTTCCCGAAACTGCAAAAATAAAAGTTAAATTATGCGGGGGAAAGCTTAGTTTCTGATCTCACAACGAACTGTTTTGTCAATCTGTAAACAGTTATATACTTTGATGGTTAGATTAAGATGACAAAAGGTGTCGATTCTTTCGTAATGTTATATTTCACTCTCGGTGTTGGTGGATCCAAGATGATTAAGGTTGCCTTGAGCAGTGAAGCGTCGTTAATCTGAAGCATGGACGTCGCTAGAAGGGGGGGGGGGGGGGCAAATACATCACAATCCTATGTTGGTAAATTCGAAATTTCATATTTCTTAGAAAACAAAATATCATGGAAACTGGAAATGGATAAGGAATAAAGATTTAAAGAGCTCTCACGAGTCCTTAGGCGAAAAAAAAGCGAAAGCACAGTAAATGCCTCCAAGTCGGCTGTAATCTTGAAGGATAAAAAGGTCATAGGGAGTCAGTACTTTGTCATAGGAGATAGCACCAAGCGCATTAGAGATGACAGACAACAGTTTCTACCTGTTAAGAAAAAGCTTTGAAATAAAGAACATTATACAGTTTATGTGATCATTCCATTGAGCTTTCCATCCGATGTGCGATTAAAGTAGCGAAGGTGGGTAAAGGAAAGCATTAATTGCTGACTTAGGCAAATTTGATGAATGTGGTATTACAGTGTTCTTTGTTGACAATAATCTTTCCAGGTGGCTGAGTCCAAGTGAGCCGCATGCAAATTCTAGTTTGTAAACAACCATTTCTGGACTCTGTGACTCTAAAGTTGTGACTCTAAAGTTTCAAGATCTCATTTCTCTGCGTTCATCATCTTCTTCAGCAACTCAACGTCTCCGTTCTGCTTCCATTGCCCACCTGCAACTATCTCCTGGACCCCGTACCATGACCCGTTATGGTGATCGTGCCTTTTCTTCCCTTGCCCCAAAACTCTGGAACAATCTTCCCATCTACATTCGTGAGGCCTCCACTATAGACTCATTCAAAACACTTCTTAAAACTTATCTTGTTAGGCAATCCTCTACTTAGTTAATGTATTTTGTATGTGTTCTTCCTTTTTTCTCTCTCTCTTTTTCTCATGCGCTTAGAAACACTGTATTAAGCGCAATATAAATGTTACATATTATTATTTATTATTATTATTAAGTTTACACTGGCGTAGCTAAGGGGGGGGGGGCGTGGCCCCCCTGTTGATCGGCGAGCAAAAAAAAAAAAAGAACCCCCCAAAAAAAACCTTTCAATCGGGTCCACTTCAAATAACTCATCCTACCCCTACCCTGCGAAATGAAAGTAAAAACGTAAATGCCACTTCTCGTATAACATGTATAAGTTACCCTTAATACTGAATTTTAGTGTGGAGAAAATGCCATTTTCATGCACGAATTTTCAAAAATCTCCCTACCGTGGGAGAAGGGATACCCCCCCCCCCGCTCGGTCGCTTCTTCTCTCTCTCGCCTTGCCCCCCCCCCCCCCCTGGCTACGCCAGTGAAAGTTTACGTTGTATTTTGGGGTCGTTTTGTTTATACAATCGTGCTACTATGGCACTTGCTCTGTTTGAATTTCACAAAATACAAATCCCCGAAATGTAAATGAAATAAAATGAAATAGTTCTAACTCGAAATATAAACATGACATATTTATGAAAGTGTCAGTTGTACTTAAATTCATAAACTTTATTAAATACTCCTGTGTTGTGTCTAAAATTCTAGCGTTAGGATGGTTTTTGCCTACGCTTTTTAATCACGCACCATCTTGTACTGTGAAAGGGCTATATAATTTTTCATCCTATGCATGTGAAATTGGTTTCTTTTGTTGTGCAGGTGGTTCTTATTTGTTTATTCATCTTGTAATAAGAAAATGTATGTACATGAACTTTGCTACTCCTACAATTAAGGTCTCATGAAGCAAGCCTCCTTTGAGGGTGGAAAGTCCACAATACAAACGAGAAAAAAAAAAGAGCAAAGAAAATTGTCTGGCGAACAGTACATACTTCTTTTAGGAGGCGTTCACTTCGAGGCCAAACTCAGTTTTGATCAGTTGATAAGGATTCGTTAAAACATTTTTATCTGGATCTTTTCTTTTCTCGCAATAGCGCGGTTTAAAAAAAAACAACAACAACAATAACAAAAACCGTTGCACACCATTCACGTTGACTCTGAAACAGCTTTTCAAACTAGGCCAATGTTAGGAGAGGACTGGAGCCGGGATGAGGAAGAAGAGGAGGAGGAGGAGGAGGAGGAGGAGGAGGAGGAGGAGGAGGAGAGTTTTAGTGTTTGGCCGTATGAAAATAGGATTCCCAAGTCACACAACACGCACACACACACACACACACACACACACACACACACACACACACGTAAATGAAAAGTGACCAGGAGGGTGTTCATAAAGCTCTATACGTAAAGTTAAGCATGAATTTACGAACGACTTGAACATGAGGTGCCAAATGGGATGCCAAAAGTTTTTTCCTGACGTTTTAAAACAGAGGGACCGCATTTCCTATAATCTCAATCAAATTGTGGAAAAAATCAATATACATTCGCAATAAAAATGTCTTTAAACAATTGTAACCTTAATCTACGCATGTGTCACCTTTAGCTAATGCGATTTATAATAACGAGAATCCCACTGGGCTTGTCGTTCGTAAAGTCATTCCTAACTTTACGAACAGCTTTATGAAACAACCCCAGAAAGTAACATTTGTTCCTGGCTCATTTTGTCAACTGTATAGTGTTGTACAGTTCTAGTCTGTTTTAACCCATAATTGCTGTCACATGGTCCACTTCCCACAATCTGTGGTTTGGCCTAATAATAATGCAAAGCCTTAAAAACACATCCCAAATGCATGAGCAAAAAGAGCAGAACACTATACACACAATGTACCCTTTTAATTTCGCCGGGATATTGGATCTACACTCATGCACTCATTACACTTCTCAGAATATGAAAGAGACAGTTTTCTGACATTTTTAGCTCATCCACACGAAAAAAGGGGGAGGAACTTTGAAATTGTATCATTTCTTTCCTTGAACAATATTTTGTTGTCTTTTCTCTCTTTTCTCAAGGACCTACAGTCCAAGAGACTTACAATGTTAGTCTCAGATCATTTTTGCTGTATCTCTGAACCCTTTTGCATTTTATGATTAATCTAAATATTAAAATCATTAATACTTTCTACTTTTGATTATTAATATCTTTATTTAACAAAACTACAATTATTATTACTACCACCACCACCACCATGGGTGTCGATCCGGGGGGGGGGGGGGGGGGGATGGGGGGATATATCCCCCCCCCCCCCCAATATTTTGGTCAGGGGGGATGGCCTGTACAATCATCCCCCCAATAATTCACCATAAAAAAATTATAGCCTCCTGTAATTCCCGAAAAACAAACAAAAGCAAAGACAAAGACAAAGAGAATAAAGAGTAAAGAAACAATTTTTAAACAAGGATAAGGTTCTCAGCGCGTGCTCGCTTCGCTCGCTCGCATTTTAAGTATTGCAACCAATGAGGTTATGATACTATCTTGAAAGCAGATCTGTTTGCATTTTGTCTTTCTATAGTATGCTATAATGATACTCGCATTTAATATTTTTGTTATCTTGGCTAAAGCCAAAGAATATTTCATTATGAAAGTAAAGTGGTTTGCATCTTGTCTTTCTATCCAATGTAATTCTGTCAGTAATATTACTGCAAGGAGTCGAACGGGAAGAAGACCCATGACAGAAGAATTTTCATGAGAAAATGGCCTATAACCAGTAGCCTGTTCCTATCTTACCAAACATGAGAAAGTAGGATGCTGATGAAAACACTTAATAAAATCATGAAGTTGGAGTAACAGTACACAAGAACATGTTCTCAGTATTAGAAAATAGCCCTTGCTCGCTCGCTCGCTCCGCTCGCTTAAAGAAACTTAAGATCGGGAGTCAAGCGCTCTTATTCCCTCAACAACGTGTCCGAATAATCATAATATTTTTACAGCGAGATGCAAAGCTTTTTTCGAACACATGGAAATAGTACATCATTACATTTATCTAATTTATTTTGGAGGAAATTCTACGGTTGACTAGAAAGAAATAGAGTTTTGTCGGTAGCTCGCTTCGCTCGCTCATATAACAAAATGGTTCCAGATGCTAGATGGTAAACGACGTGCCAGAAAGCATCATATCTCGCAGTTAGGTGATCAAAACTATTTAGATATATTTGAGGCTATCAAAGATTTCCTTGCACACTGCGCTCACTCGAATATACAATGTAAATATTTTATAGCCCTTAATGACAAATAAACACTTCATCACCAAAAGAGTTGTTTCCCCTGTCTCGCCTCCCTTGCTTGTAATATTTGAAATATGGTGGTTTAGGGCAGTAAACAATTTAGTCAGCGAGATGCTGAATTAGTCAAACATCTTATATTGCTTGAGTGTAGGCCTACTTTGAGGACAAATAACATTTCTTTTATAGCTGGAAGGTTGAATTTTCGGCTCGCTCGCTTCGCTCGCTCGCAAAACAAAAACGGGATGGTTCATATTGTAAGTAAAGGTTCAAGTCCCCTAAAGTTTTCATTCAAGTACTAAGGATGTGTCTCTGTGATATTGTTTGAAAACTATTTTTTGTGCGGTTAATTGGATGAGCGGGTAGATTAGACCAATAGTGCAGAGATACGGGTAGCAAAAACAGATCCTACACCCCTTATTTAGTTTATCCTTCACGTTTGAACATACTCGCCCTTTCCCCGCTCGGTCTCTTTGCTCCGCGGGCGAGGATATTCGGCATCGGTCATCCCCCCAACCGCGAAAACAAATCGACACCCATGACCACCACCACCAACACCACCACCACTACACTACTACTTCTAGTACTACTACTCCTACTACTACAAAAACAACTGCTGCTGCTGCTACTACTCCTACTACTACTGTTCTACTAGTTCTACTTCTGCTCTAGTGTAAGCATTCTGATTGTTTTCTTGATATTATCATTCTAATTATTCTCATCGTTGCTGTAATAGCTACATTTATTCATGATAGTTTTGTGCTTACCTTCACAATTTGATTGAAAAGAGCCATCTGAACAGCGGCAAGTATACCCCGAACCATCACCGTTCTCAAGACACGTCCCACTGTTCCCACATGGGGAACTATCACAAGGCCCTGATTGGACTACAAGAATGGCAAAGGAAAGAGAGGAATGATTTGCAGTAACCAAAAAAATGAAAAGGGCATGCTCGTTGTACGTGAGTCTCCACAGACTTAGGACTGCGTCAGAGACGGAGGCCGTCTTTGACTGTGAGAGTGGCACTTTAAACGAATGAATGTATAATAAACAAGGCAAACCTCATATTTTAAGATTGCACTAATTGCCTTTTTATGATTTGTTAACGTACATGCAATAATGCAATCGCACTGAATGCACTGTATGCAACGGACATAAGGGCACACTTGTGTGTGTGTGTTTGTATGAGTGGGATGTCTTGGTGTATGTGCATTTCACCTTGTCATTTCTAATAACACTAAATATATTTGTCTTGTTCATAATGTATTATACAGACAAAAAAACTTTTATGTTAGATGCTAAATGCATGATTCAATAAATATCCGTCAGATACTAGGTGTAAAAACGACACATTTGATCGTTGATGATTCAGAACTTAAAACTCGGATGAGACCCACGCTTCTACACTATTATAAAGCCCCGTACAAAGTTGAAGGATGTCAAATTTGCTTTAAGTTTTTTTCTTTTTTAATTTCCCGAAATAACTGATATTCTTAAGATAGTTTGAATATTTAACCTGATTTTCACTTTTGAAACATTAAGATCACAAACTGGAAGTAGGCCTATGGAAGCAATTCAAAACACGCTTGACACCTGTCATTACTGTCAACTCTTTTGCCGTCCCAGGCACCGTTTCATGAAAGTTGTCAGCACTGACAAGTTGTCGTTGTCTGACAATTTCAGTAAAAATCCTTGGTTTTGACTGGCTTAGAAGCACTGGTCACTGACTGTTACTATGGTAACTGTCAGAGAATGACAACTTTCAGTGTTGACAACTTTCATGAAACGGTGCCCAGTATTAATAATAATTTATGACTGGATTTTAAAAGGCTGATTTGGACTTTCAGCTGCAATGTACAGTGGCGGTTGTTGTAATCTGAAGATTTTGTGGCCTTTCTTTCTCGAAAATTAGGATATTAATTTATCATAAAAACGTTATTTCAAAAACATTTATGTCAAATTTTCTCGAGAAAAATCTGACCTTCTTTAACTTAATCACTTGAAGACCTCTTCCTGATACAAATTATCAGTGTTGAGACATTTTCAGTCAAAAGTGTCTTCTTTCTTGCACCGAGTGTATTAGTCAGATAGGAAATGGAGAAAATATGTTTATTAGCCCTACCTGGAACTTCGCATCTTGTTGAAGTATATCCAGAAGGGCACTGGCAGCTGATGCCAAGGATACCGTCAATACAAGTTCCACCGTTTTGACAAGGCGAAGACGTGCATCCTAAAGCAAATGATACACAGAAGGCACACATAAAATGTTTATCAAGAATAGTCTTTCACTTGCACTTAATCAAAAAGTGAAAATGAATTGTTGATGTTGTAATGAGCCTTACAAAGCTATTGCTCATTTTGTAATATCTGTTGAATTAAAAAATCAGTTTGTGCTCCGAGTAACTTATTATGTAAAAAATGATTTTATTAGCCCCACCTGGATCTGGAACTTCGCATCTTGTTCCAGTATATCCCGGAAGGCATTGGCAGTTGAAGCCAAGGATAGTGTCAATACAAGTCGCACCGTTTTGGCAAGTCGTAGACGTGCATGCTAAAACAAATGATACACAGAAGACACACATAAATATTTATCAACAACAGTCTTTTTCTCTCACTTCATTAATAAGCGAAGACGAATTTTTGGATGTACTGATGTGGCGAAAATTTGAATTGTGAATACTCCGATATTCAATATTTCCGGCACAATTTCAAGTAGGAGTAGTAACAAATAATTGTCCAAATATTTTTACCATCGTGTGAGTTGAAATGGAGCTCATGTAAACATGCATAATTCAGCCTTGGGCTGCGAAGCATTTTTTTTTTTAGAATTAAGATTATTGAATTGAATTGAATTGAATGACTTGAACTGAATAATGGAAATAGAGATTGTAATAAAATCTAGAAGAGGTTATAATTAGGAAAGTATTCACAAGAACAGTATATGCTCTTCCATATGCCTTTTGTACCCGTTTCTGGCAATTCTTGAAATCGGATGATTTATAAGTTTAGACCATGAAAGACGGCCGTCGACTTGCCACAGGCAAGGCAGGAAGTCTGTAACTGTCATTGGCTGTAGAGGCCTTCTTGTATGCTGTCGCTGACTTTGGGGATACATGTATTACCGTTTATAGAATATTACCATGAAGCTGATATGTAACTGCTGGTGATGAAAGATAAAATATACACACTTACAAGCAAAAACAACTTGAGCACATTTTTCACATTTTTACTGTTACGCATCGAATTGCCTTGAGCATGTTGAGACAGCATCACCACCGAAGGCGGCGGGGGCAGAGGAAGAGGGAGGGAAGGCAGCCGAAGCTGAAAAATTTATCTGTAATATACCGGGTTCATATCTAGGGAGCGTTTCATGAAGAGTTTTGTCGGTGATTTTCACTGACAACTGTTATAAGATACTGAAAATCCTCGCATCTGATTGGCTGAGAGCAAATTAGTCAGTGAAAATCACCGACAAGACTCTTCATGAAACGTCGTTTCATGAAAGTTGTCAGTACTGACAAATTGTCATTCTCGGACGATTACCATAGTAACTGTCAGTGACCTGTGCTTCTCAGCAAATAAAACCAAGGATTTTACTAAAATTGTCAGAGAATGACAACTTGTCACTGCTGACAACTTTCATGAAACTTTACCCAGATGTGATGTTAGCTAGGTACGCTCATGAAATATCTAAATATCCAGGTGAAACTGGAACTGAGGTGATATTTTCCTGCCCTGTATCTACGCTATTAATGCAGCCCCATTTATATTACATTTCTAATCCTTTTACATGTGATTTTTACCACGGGATTCAACTTATTTCCTCCACATAGAGTGCACAATTTCCTCTCCTTCGGAGCATTCCAGCCATTTTGCAAGCTTTCACGTGCCAATCTAACCTCCATGATTTTAGCATTCTACCGGGTGCCCATGTAACACCTGGGTTGAAAGTGGCAAACGTGGATTGATGTCTTGCTAAAAGACGTTAGTGCTGGGTAGGGATTCGAACTATACCACGATGCGATGTGTGCATTTTTAATTCGTATGTATTCAGGTATTTGTATATCGTTTGACATAATTAAGTATACATGATCTAGATCAATACGCACTTTTTAACGAAAATTTCATAGGAAAAGTCCATTGCATTTACAGTTGTGGTACTTACTTTCTGTCTGGCAGTTTGTTCCCGTAAAACCGTCATTACATAGGCAAATATATCCTGCTCCTGACCCACTCTCAAGACAGGTTGCCCCATTCTGACAAGGTGAACTGTCGCATGTTTGTCCTAATATGAAAAAGAAAAAAAAAAAAAGCTGTACGGTCGGGGCTTTAAAACGACAGACTGTAATGGGGGAAAAATGAATATTAAGAAATAGCATGCTACTTAGTATACTGTCTGCGAATCAAAAGAATTACAGATGAGAGAAAAAATGAAGGGATGGTGAACTCTAAAATTCAATCTTCGAAAACGCTGATTATTTGAGAGTACGTCTTCACATACACCTGGCCAGAACGCATACCATACATAAAAGTTTTAAGTTCTGGGACGGAGAGTATAATACAAGAATAGAGACTCCGGTGTGAAACAATGCTTCCAGTTTGCCTATAAGGCTTCTTCAGGAAATAATTTCATATAATATAATTATTTCCATTTCACACTTAGGTTTAAGTGTACGGTAGTCGTACTATATCAACTGTCAAACAAACCGTACATACTATTTTCACAGCGTTCGCCTAAGAATCCATCAGGGCATACACAAACAGGACCGCCGATTTCAGATACACATAATCCTCCATTAAGACAATCACGTGGACAGCTGTCTATCACTGAATAAACAAGAAGGTATAGGTGTTAAAGATTGCTAAAAAGGTTGTTGTAAGATACCTTTATATACCCTTCAATTTCAGGCCAGAATAAGGGTTTTTAAACGCTTTTGATAAAAGCACCGTTTTTGTCTGGACCCTTTTTTTTCTCGGAAGCACCATTACAATTAAATCAATCACATTTGCACCGTAAAACAAACTGCGTTTTATAACCGTGTTTCAAAACGCTGATTCTGACTTGGCAACTGAGCAACAAACACACCCTTAGAAAGATCGCCACCATTTGAACTTACACTAGGCAAAAAAGATTTCGCGCTTTCTGAAATGTTAAAAAAAGAAAAGATAAGCACAGGAGAATATGGCGTGGCCCACATCTTTTCATTATCGTGTCAGAAGAAATTTTTCCTCTAATCTTCATTGTGGAATCATGGCAATGGCTATTGGCAGAATTAAGACAATTATAGCATACCTGATAAAATCATTACAAGAAAATGTAAAAGGCCATTAAAATCGTTATTTGGGGTCAACTTTTCCATCCAAAACTGAATTTAATTAACTCTTTAATGTAAGGCCTACAAGCCTTGTAATAGAAAAGAGTGAAAGCTGAAAGTTACAGAAAGGAGGAATTTTAGATATTTCAGTTGGGAAAATAATCAACCTATATATGATCATCAAAAACAGGTTGAGAATGACTAAAAGTGAAGTGAAACAAATGATTTTTTTCAATTCAGTGTTAAACGTAGTAGTGGAGACTGATAATGCAAATGAGAAAGAAAGGGAAAAAAAACCCCAGAGTATAGCGAGAATACTAACCTGTATCACACCGATCTCCCACATAATATTGTGGACAACTGCATTGGTAGGTGCCTCCTTGCGTGGTATCACAGGTACCACCATTAAAACACCTATTTTCTGGTGACCGACAGTCCGTTATAGCTAGAGAGATGAAGAAGATTAAAATTATTTTGAACAGTTTCTGTATGATTATGCTATAGTAACTGTGCACCAAATTTCATTCTGGCCATTTTCGCCTACTACCACTTTTAACCTTTGGCTGCAAGTTAAGTATTTAATATTATTTAAGAAGTTTCCCCCTGCCAGCTATACATTCACTACACCTGGGTAAAAAGTGGTTAATGTGGATAAGAGTTTTGTCGGAAGAAGCTGGAAGTTTGACCAAGATCAAGTGATCCGTAGTTTAAACATTCCGAACTTGCTCAAGAAGGGATTTCCTTTCAATTTTAGTTTACCACCACTTACCTGCAGAAGTCCAAAATTGGGCACCCAATCACCGCTGAAAGGTAGCCGTTTCCAAACTCAGGATATACCATGTAAACGTACGCATGCAACAATTACTTTTTGGAGGAAAGTTCACCTTTTCATTTCTCTTTTGACGCTCTTTATTTTTGTGTCTGATTACGATCCATTAGGTCTATATCTTATGTAAAAATGGAGGGATTTATATTTCCTTTCAAAGCAATCTGATTTTATATATTTTTGAATTATCATTGTGACGACCTCTGAAACCTCCACGAAATTGGCACCTTGCCTTACAAACTTTCCACAAGAAGATGAAACTAATTTTTACTTTTTGCCAACTATAAAAAAAAAAATCAAATCACATCCTCAGCAAACAAATAACTTAAGAGAATGTAACATGTAACATATGCCTTTTGTACCCATTTCTGGCAATTCTTGAAATCGGATGATTTATAAGTTTAGACCATGAAAGACGGCCGTCGACTTGCCACAGGCAAGTCAGGAAGTCTGTTACTGTCATTGGCTGTAGAGGCCTTCTTGTATGCTGTCGCTGACTTTGGGGATATTACCGTTTATAGAATATTACCATGAAGCTGATATGTAACTGCTGGTGATGAAAGATAAAATATACACACTTACAAGCAAAAAAAACTTGAGCACATTTTTCACATTTTTACTGTTAGGCATCGGATTGCCTTGAGACAGCATCACCACCGAAAGCGGCGGCGGGGGGCAGAGGAAGAGGGAGGGAAGGCAGCCGAAGCTGACAAATTTATCTGTAACATACCGGGTTCATATCTAGGGAGCGTTTCATGAAGAGTTTTGTCGGTGATTTTCACTGACAACTGTTATAAGATACTGAAAATCCTCGCATCTGATTGGCTGAGAGCAAATTAGTCAGTGAAAATCACCGACAAGACTCTTCATGAAACGTCGTTTCATGAAAATTGTCAGTACTGACAAGTTGTCATTCTCTGACGATTACCATAGTAACTATCAACAAAAAAATCAAATCACATCATTAGCAAACAAATAACTAAAGAGAATGTAACATCGAGCAAAAACTTATTCGTTGCCACTTTAACAGCATCATACCTAAGTATTAGTAATAGTGATGAAATCCAGAGGCATCTGACTATTGAAAAGATCTATTGTCGGGGTCTGCGTTTGAAAGATTAAATATCGACACCTCATTCAAACTGCTTCATTTTTGGTACTCCGCAAAATTATTACCTAGAATTTACGAATCTACTTCTTGTTTTATCGCAATGCAGTCTAGTCTAATAAAGCTTGCATGTGAAGCCTTGATTCTCAGTCCGCTTACATATCTTCAAACAAGGAATACGTACGTATTTCACAGAATTCCCCCTCAGCAGTAAAAGGACATACGCACTGGTATGAGCTTTGCATCAGGGTACAGGTTCCACCATTTTGGCACGGCCTACTGTTAGTACAGTCTTGGGTTACTAGAATAAGAGAGAAAGCAAATTAATATTAGTAGCTATGTATAACTAAGCGTGAACACATCAATGGCAGTAGCACTGTTGAAAAATAAAGCAAATCTCATTTTGTGGCTAATATGCTGTTCCGGATATTTTAGTCTATCAGTCATATCCAACTGCGAACCAAGTATATCACATTTGCTATCTGGTTAAGAAAGTATAGAATGCTTTCAGTCTCGTATTGATATTGCTTCGTATTGCATTAATATATAAACAGCAAACTAGGGGCAACTATGTACGCTAATTGTGACATTTTCCCTTTTTTAAACTGAATTAAAATCCAGTTATTTGCTTCCTACAACCGGTAAGATGTCTCCAAAATGTCACTGATTGGAAACCACTGTAGATTAAGTTGCGAGTACCTTGTTTAAAGAAACATCATTCTCTCTCATCTTTATTTTTGCATGTAT
>JAPZVO010001301.1:0-19197 GCA_029962745.1 Echinometra lucunter | reverse complement strand
CTCTCTCTCTCTTCTCTCTTCTCTCTTCTCTCCCTTCTCTTTCTCATCTCTCTCTTCTCTTCTATCATTTCTCTAATCTCCTCTTCTTCTCTCCCATAGTTCTTTGGCTCTAAAGTGCATCCCCCCAAAAAATTTTCAAGTCGGAAAAATTCTCCTAATCTGAACAAACATAGTGATAATAATATTCTGCATTTATATAGCGCCTAATACATCTCTCTGACACATGTCTTAGCGTTTTACTGAAATATTATTACCCCGCTCATCGGATTTATGCAGGCTTGCCCGCACACAATTTATGCACCTTCTCCACATCCAAGGGACATTCCAGCCAGTCGCCATTGTAATATCAATATACTTCCGACCTACAGCGGATTGATATCAACGACCAAAATTGTAATGTCAATTTTCTTTTTCATCAACAAAGACCGGAAACAACACGGAAGCCAGGGAAATGGCCTCGTAACCTTTCACAATTTCCTTTCGAATATAAAAGTGAAAACAGAAGCAATGCATGTATTCGTACAGTTGCATGGTCATACGCTGCGGGTTGCCCCTCCCCCCCCCCCCCGAAATTTTCAAGACTTACATTTTTTTTACTGAAAATTTCCTAATTCCCCCGAAATTTTCAATTTTGAAAACACAAGCGTCCTCATGACCAGCTCGGTCACTTCACTCCCTCGCTTGCGTGTTTTTTTTTTTTTTTTTTTATCGAACACTTTACGTGTTCTTGCCCATCCCACGGAATAATTCTGCGCAGGGCCCTGTACAGTTGTATTATCAGTATATATTCTCTGTATGTTCTGTACTAATGAATAAAGTTGGATAATTCATTGCTACATTATGAAATGCTGTCTGAAAATGGTTGTGAGTAATATTTGAATATGTTTTAATGACAACGGTCTTTATAATTCAGCTTTGCCAATTTGAACTGATTGCAATTAATCAGATCTCATATTCACTCCTATATTCATGCTTGAATTCTTGCATTTTGATGAAGCAGTGTTTTGCAAATAGTGTAAATGAAAATGAAAGGAAATCGAACCGCAAACATTAACTTCAATTAGTCCAAAATGTTTATTGTATAATTGCCATTAATCTTTCAGATTTCTAATCAAAAATGTATGAGAAAGGTAGGAAGGAAGAATAATTCATACACCTTCTCAACACGACATGGACATCGCCGTTTCCTTGAGAAGTGACAATCTATGGGAAGTCGATTGTATTCAAATCTTATGGATGTTTCTTGCCCACGTGTGTGTGGTATAATTCTCCTGTTAGTTTCTTTAGTACTATAGATATCAGAACGCAAATTTCATGAAAATAGTAGGGCGAAGGTTTCATTTTTGTCAACTGCTATGTTAGTATTTCAACAATAAAGTTACAATTGCTACCCTGATATATCAAAATGATTTTTCGCCTTTTCAGCTAGGATTTTCCTGTCTAGATTTTTTTTTTTTTTTTGGTGCTGAATTGAAAACTCTTTCCAACTTTCAAGTACAACTTGGCCTGCTAACACGTCACATTTCAGAGAAAATGAACTGCGCCATGTCCGGGCTTAAATGCTGTTCATCAGCTTATATTAATATATTTGTTAATATATCTCTGACACATTTTTCGTGCGGAATATTGTACGTCTAAAAGGCAGGAAAACATTTGATCGTGCAGCGCCTACACTTATTTTGTGGGTTTGCAGGCAAATGCGAATTTGTTGATTGAATAATATTTAGAATTACACCAAGGGCCGTACGCAGAATTTTTCTCCGGGGGGGAGAAGAAACTCAAAAGCGAGTGAGCGAAGCGACCGAGCTGGTCATGAGGGGGCGTTTTTCTTAAAGTGGATTTTGTGAAAGTTTTCACTTTTAAAAAATGTAAGTTTTCAATTTTTTTTTATTTTTTTTTGGTGGGACAACTTTCCCCACCTGCCTTCCCTCCCGCTGCATACGGCCATGATTACACCTGACGTTTCCTACTTAAAGACCTTAAAGACTTTAAAGGTTGAGTGTATGATGAATATGTTGATATGAAAGGTAACTTTCTAGCTTTGTCAGAATATTGTTCAATTTAAACTTTACGCTGCAAAGCGATATTTTATTTCTCTTTGAATAATAAACACGATTAACATTAAATCGTTTTATTCATGAGTGCTACAATCTACTCAATTCAACACTGAACAAAATAAAGCATTATATGTCACACAATAGATTATTGTAACCTCTGCTTGACTTTACAAATTCACTTGATAAATAACATAAATAATGAAGATATGTCAGTATAAAGTTCAGAGAATGATAATTTGTCTCGATTAAGAACCAAACTAAATATTTAAGACAAATCATAAATCAGTCATTGGCTTCAAGTTATACATCGTACAAAATAAATCAGAGCTTCCCCCAAGATACAGTGATTGACCTTGCAAAAATGAAAGAAACACTCATCACAGACCTTACGAGACACTGAGTGGAAAACAACCGTTCCCTCCGATATGGTATTAGATTTTTAACCAAATGTAAAGTCTCCAACCACTACACTCTCCGGAAAGGGATAGTTAGATCGGGAGGAGAGATCCGAGGCTTACAATGATTAAGTTGCCCCCTTCCCGCCCCCATCTTACGCGTAGGCGTATACTCCAACTCACTTGATAAAAATAATGAGAAATACAAACTATTGAATGACAAGGCACTGAAATAATTCACAGGATACTGAAGACATTTTATTGGAGAGAGCTGCAATCCTATTACTATTATTCTTAACTTGAACCTGTTTAGTTGCGACTTCTGAATTCTTACAAGGGACATCCGGTTCCAGTAGTAGTAGTAGTAGTAGTAGTAGTAGCAGTAGTAGTAGTAGTAGTAGTAGTAGTAGTAGTAGTAGTAGTAGTGTAGTAGCAGCAGCAGCAGCAGCCGCAGTAGTCGTAGTAGTAGTAGTAGTAGCAGTAGTAGCAGTAGTAGCAACAGCAGCAGCAGTGGTAGTAGTAGTAGTAGTAGTAGTAGACAGCAGCAGCAGCAGTAGTAGTAGTAGTAGTAGTAGTAGTAGCAGCAGCAGTAGTAGTAGTAGCAGCAGCAGTAGTAGTAGTAGTAGCAGCAGCAGCAGCAGCAGTAGTAGTAGTAATAGTAGTAGTAGTAGTAGTAGTAGTAGTAGTAGCAGCAGCAGTAGTAGCAGCAGCAACAGCAGCAGCAGCAGCAGCAGCAGCAGTAGTAGTAGTAGTAGTAGTAGTAGTAGTAGTAGTAGTAGTAGTACTAGTAGCAGTAGTAGTAGCAGTAGTAGCAGTAGTAGTAGTAGCAATAGTAGTAGTAGCAGCAGCAGCAGCAGCAGTAGTAGTAGTAGTAGTAGTAGAAGTAGTAGTAGTAGTAGTAGTAGTAGTAGTAATAGTAGCAGCAGCAGCAGTGGTAGTACACAACTTTATTGGATAACATAGCACAAGGTTTATCTGCCGCAAGGTCCACTGTAGCCAATGTGTTAACTGAAGAGCAAGCTGATTGGTTTACCAACAGCTTGTATGCTTGTTATATTCCTTTTCATTTCATCAATAGAGATAGGAAACAGAGTAATGAATGTGACGTGTCTAGGGAGGGAGAGCTGTATGGATTATTGATATAGCTGCAAATGCAAATTTGTTAATGAAAAAATAAATAATAAATTACACTGGCGTTGCCTACTGGAAGTTTTAATACTTAAATGTTACCTGTTTGCGGTGTATAAGAATAGGTCTACTGCTCTCATCAGCCCTTATTTGTTGCGAAGCGATTTTCCTTCTTCTTCAGTTCATAAATAATACAATCTAATTAGATAAACATTCAAAATGGTAGGATTAAAATGTGACACTATCATTCTTACCGTGGCTTGACCGGATGTTTACTGAATAAATAATGGAAAGGTACCCAGTACAGGGCGTATTAAAATATATCCCGAAATTTAACAGCTTCCCTGGGTATACTCAGAAGAACAGACTCTCCTTCATATCAATATAAAAGCGTGCGTATTAAGTATAAAATAGATGTACCGCATAGTCCTTCTTTAAGATTTTCTTTAAAAGCATGTGTTCAGACATAAACGTACTTACCCTGAACTGTTTGTCCAAATTGAGTATTAAAAGAAAGATTTGATTCCACTCAGTCTGTGTCGAAATCACTGATCGGTATGAAAAGATTATTTTCATGATATATATCAGTGGTCGACGTCGGGAAGTTTATCACGTGATCAGTTCATAACTAGACCTCTGTCTCCCTCTGGAGGTTCTGCATGGACAGGGCGGGTCTCATTATCCTACTTATCATAATATCGTCGTCGTTAAAAAAGCTAGCCGGTTTTTTTTTTTAATGGTGTTGGTTTAGTGTTTTTATTGAGAAAACTTAACAAAATATAAGATGAAAAGGCAGCAAATGAATAGTATTGCATAAATAATAATTTTAAAAAAAATTATACAAAATTGCATGTGAACAGCAACCAACAATGACTAAACTGAGAGAGAGAGAGAGAGAGAGAGAGAGAGAGAGAGATAATGAATACCTGTCGTAGCATGGGTCTAGCTACTGAGTAGTGAAATGGGGCGGGAAAGGGGAGGGGGCCTCCTACTAACTCGGGAAATAAAAGGATCAAGACTGCAAAGTAAGAAGAGTGAGTGAAAAGAGAGTCCTGTTTTCTTCATTTTATGTTACCTCAATCTCTTTTTCCAGCTCTCACCCCCTCCGTCTTACTCTATATATAGTTTATATTTGTATTTTTTCTCCAGTTTAATTCAACTTACTCTCGTTCTCTCCCCCCCCCCCCCTCTCTTTTTCTTTCTATTTGTCTGAGTCTCTTCCCAATGTCTCGTCTACTTTCTATCTTTCTATCTCCCCTCTCCCGCTCTGCATTCATCTCCCCTCTCCCCTCCCTAATCTCTCTATCTCTCTCTCTCTTTCTCTGCTGCTCCGTTTTTACTTTTGTCGCTCATGCCAATCATACCTTTCTTCCTTATTTACCCTCACATCATGAATACCTTCAAGAGGTTTTAAAACAGATAAAGCAAACACTAACGTTTACTTTTGAATTTACAAAGCTGATGAAAAATAAACTGTTAGATCAACACTGCAAGTAAAACATACAACACGATTTTTTTTTTCATTGTAAGAATGAATATTTGGTTTCATCTACAAAGTGTACTTCATAGAATAACTGATGACTGATGTTTCTAAATTAGCAAAACTTCTTTCTAATAAAATTATGAGAAAACATATCTGTATAAGGACCAAAGTTAGAACATGAGTATGTATAAAGCCATAACAAGCATTGATAATAACACAGTCTAATTTTCTCTGGTTTCGAGTAACAACTTCGATGTTTAAAACATGCTTGTTAATTTATTGAAACCCTCAGCGTTCTTTCGTTATCAGGCCCACTATCACGCAAACCCCAAGTGACATATCAATGCTTTCGACATAAAAAGATGGAAGGAAAATAAGCCCCGATCCAATGTAGGCTACTGTACAAGAAATTAAGAAAGGGATATACCTTTTGACATATTTCAAGATGAATTTCATTATTTACAGATTTTATCTAGCTTGGGGTAATCGTCTTGATAAATTCATCCAGGTTTGACTGTATGTTCTCAAACATGTTAAATATCAAACCCCACTAAACATCACATGATTTTATACGTCGCTTCCTACAGAAGGGAAGAATTATAGATTTACCAAAGGCATATAAATGATATACATTGTTATTATTATACTTCATGGCGAAAATAAATAATTTACATATTTTTCCTAACTTATTGATATATAGACTACTAATGTGATTAATCTTGGTGCTAATGTATGTAGGTTGTATATTACAAGCACAATCTTCTTAGATCTTAAAGCCTACTAAACAATGATTAACACCACGTAATTAAGATATCTTAATATCTACATGATCTATGATGCAAAGAAGGAGAAAAATGAGTAAATGATAAACTAGCAGTGTACTTTACGACAAAAAATACAGTGTTACCATTATTCACAGAATAAATCAATATGAATGACTTTATTCTGTAACAGACTTCGATGTCGGTTTCATAAAAGTTTCCATGTTTTATTTACACGCAAATTGATCTTTTATTATAAAGTGACATGCGATGAGCCAGTTATAAGTGAACACATTTCTTAATAATAGAATGCTATATCCAACGTTTTACACGAAAAAAGAACATGAAATCTAGGGAGCGTTTCATAGAGTGTCTTGCCAGTGATATTTACTGACAAAATAGCTCTCAGCCAATCAGATGCAAGGATTTCAGTAGCTCATAGTGGTTGTCAATAAACATCACTTACAAAACACTTCATGAAACGCTCCCCAGGAGCAACTTATGCAGTTGCTCCTCACTTTAGTTTAATTTGGAAAAAATATCAATCGATAAAATACTGAAAATATGGCAGGCGATCAGTCAATAATCGTGGAACACAGTACTTCTCTACTTCAATGGCTATAAACATCCGATGCCATACATGTAAATAACACTTGTACTCCCACACATACAAGAAAAATACCATTACTTCAGATCATTTCATCACAGTACCCCAAAATACTAGAGAAACATTATAGGAAGACAGAATAAAGAATAATATGATTTTTGGGAGGAAATAATATATTACCAAACGGCCAATCAAGTACTAATTGACAAGAAAGAACATTATAAATATGATGACTTTGGTCGAGTCAGTTATTTAACTGACTTGATTTTGGTTTGTGTTCACAGTTAGTATGATGGCTTACACAAAGAAACTCTTTTTGTACACAAAGAGTTTGTCTCCGTCACAAGCTACTAGGTTACCAGATGGAGTTACAAGGCATGAGGAGATGTTTAAAAGGCGATCTGATTGTTTGTATTCCACGATCCTCCTTGCCTGGATGTTACCATCACATGACACTTGATCAACTACGTCGAAATTACTCTCTGTATTCCGGTATGTGATGTAGAGTATGTCTGTCAGTCTGTCAACGCAACACTGTGCCTGCCAGTCACACTCATCACAGTGTATAACAACCTTCTCTTCGCCTGATCGTGAGACGACAGTGAATTCACCATTACCTGTATTCACAACGATATCACCTGATGACAAGGCGTGTATCTCACCACACACCTTTTTACACTGCATTTTAATAGTGTTCACTGTCTTACCATCAGCAGGATTGATGATGACGATATTAGACTGATAGAACTGAGCGCCGAGGATCATCCCATCCCTGTCAACATCAACGTACACTGCATAGAATGAAGAAGATCTCGGTATGGGGATGTCTCTTATCACTTTCCATTGTCTGTCATAGAGAGTGATGCATCTATCCAAGCCGCCAACCGTGCAGAATCCACTCCCCTTGCCACATACTATGACGTTGCTGTCTAAGGGTGCGCATGATGTAACATACATGTTACTATATCCTTCATTGACTTTCTCTGTGTGTCCAGTGGTGATATGTGTAACATATAATGCTTTGTCGAATTCATCTAACACACATATCTCATCATCACTTATTAAACCACGCAACAATGGCGTATTGACGATCGATGGAATGTCGATTGACTTGACAAGCTCCCAGTTACCGATATAGCCATCGATTCTCTCGTAGTGTTCCCCACCTACTTCACCCTCGACAAACTTCACTCTCTGAACCTCACGCTCTATTCGGTCAAGATAGTCAGCAACCTCTTGATGAACATTCGAGCCGAGACTCTGATCAAGTGATTCAATAACTTGAGGAGCTTCATTCACTAATGTTTTGTCATTTTGTTTGATGCGTTCAATCTTAGAATCCATATTCTCCATGGTATTTATTTCGTGCTGATTTTTACTTTTCAGATCTTCAATCTTTTTCCTAACCGTCGTGTCGATTTTCTTTATCTTTGATAGAAGCTTTGCTTGAATATCTTTAGAGATCAGTTGTTGCTTCTCTGCCTCCTCCTTACATGCTCTGATCCGTCTCTCCCTCTTCTCGTTAATGATACGTATCTCCTCATCCGCCTCCTCGTTGATCAAATAAATCTCATCTCGCTCTTTGTCTTTCACTCTCTTCAACTTTTCGTCGTAGGTGGCGTTAACCTCATCATTGACCGACTGGAGGTGGTTACTCGTGAAAGTTTCACTAGACTCTAATTTAGAGCTAAGCGTTTTCAGGCGTTTCTTTGCGGGTGCTATCTTTGTCTGAGTATCATCCAGCTTCCTCCTCATCTCCAAGATGACATCCTCGATGTCCTCGAGCACACAAGGTTTTTGGCCATGAGCTTTGGTTGCGCATGGATGGCAAATGGGAATTGTGTGATCTTTGCAGTAAAATTTGATTGGATCAGCGTGTTTGTCACAAGACCATGTCATATCATGTCCTTTCCTAGTTCGCAGCTGCCCCGTTTCTCCTCTTTCTTCTTTGAACTTGGACGCCATGATGAGTTGCAATGTTTACACTGATCTACCTGAATCATTAGTGATAAAATGAATATCAAAGTTCAGGAATGAAACCACAGCAAGGAAACTGGAATCGGAGGAAAAGGGGAGTGGGGAAAGCCAACCACAATGATTGTCATTGGAAAAAACCCAAACAAACACAAAGAAACAAACACAAATTCAACGGACAAAGAAAAATGCAATTAAGAGAAATCGAAAAATGGATGCAGTACCTTCTGGAACCGAGCTCTTCATCAAGGTATTCGTCTCAATGGGTTTCCTATTTTGTTCATGTTCTGCTTGTATGCTATCCGTGAGTATTTAATATTTGACTGCACTGACAATTCATATTAATCAATTAATTAATTCATATATTCATTCACTCCTTCATTCATTTGCTCATTCATTTATCATGTTTATTTATTTATTTATATATTTATTCATTCATTCATGTATTCATTTATATTCCCCACTTTCAGATTTGCCATATAGGCTTTTATTAACAATACGGTTTACATAAAGGGAAGGAGGGCAGGCTAAAAAAATCCCAGAGCTTGTACGATGTAGCCCCCCCCCCCCCGACCACGTTCAGATAATTATTATGAATCATCTTTATGCGAAATAAAAAGCATAAAGCAACTGCAACAACTGATTTGAATCATATTTCAAGATGCAGAACAATAATAAAATATAGGTATACATATATACATGACATATATACATGTACATAATACGAAAATATTTACAAGTAATAATTCCACAATATAATTACAAAGTAATTTAAATTGAAACAAAAATACACACAACCCAGTACATTTTGAAAAGAACGTTTTCAAAAAGAAAATTTGTAGTGAAAGATCGTTGAATATCAAATGAAAGAATTGTACAGTTTCGGACAGCACTGGTAAAATCATGTGTCTTTTGTGCAAATAATATTCTGTTTAGTGGTAGATGAAAAGAACTAGTCTGACTAGTGAATTGTCAAGGAATCGTATCGTATGATAATACAAATATATCATTAAGAGGTGAATGAAACATATTGTATGTCAGTGAATGTCACTGCATTGAATACACACTGATCAATTGATTGTAGTGACGATCATATATCAGTCACAAGTTAGGCCTATCTCATCAGTCATACTTACGAGTTGTTAAACAGATTTATCCCTTTGCGAAAAAAAGCCCGGGAAGAAAGTTAGATTGATAGCTGCTGCGGTATAATGCACGACTCGCCTGTTACCAGTGTTTTGCACCATTGTGAAAAACGGGTATTTTCCACCAATTCTAGACAACTCGCCCAGCGGACAGGCCGACCCTCGACAACCCGCCCGCTTCCCTGGACAACTCGAAACGGTCGAGTTTTCCAGGGTGGCACAGGCGGTGATCCCGGGGAGCGATATTTTACACATGCTATTCCCCAATCGGTGCCGTAGATAAATATATAGCTCCCGGGACGCGAATTTTTTTCCGTACATGGAAACGCAAATCCTCCTTGTGCGCATGTGCGTGGACTTGATTTCTTGCAGGGCCTTTCCATAGGCAATCTAAGCAATCCCATAGACTGTCACGTACGACTCATTTACGATGATTAGTAGTCTTCGCGCGCAGACCATATTGGTGATACTTGTTGCGTTCGCGCAGGCACTGATTTTCTCTCCTTCCCCAATAATGCTCATTCTTTCTCTCTCTCTCCAATGTGCTCGCACTCTCTCTGTCACTCTGTGTTAGTATCATCCCCGTTTAAACCACACGTGGCAGGAAACAAATTTATTATTCAAAAAGGGTAACAGCTATTCCATTATGCCCATTCATCCAATCTTCTGGATGGTTAGCTTTAATTACATTCTAGCTCTCAATTTAAACATATGCAAGTTGCTTTCCCTCTCATTTTGGTAATGGACAAATTGTTATGACTTTTGTCAGATTATCTGTGCTTTGTGAACTATAAGGGCTGCTTATTCCTCTATCATTTTATAATTTCACATAATTTAAGCAACTATTGTTTGGTTGTTTTACCTCATGTACACGTATGTTTGAAATATCTAGACACAGTTTACCTCTACCCTTGAAGGGTTAGTGTCTATACTTGCCCGTCTTTAACCTGTTTAAGTCAGCTTTTAATTTGTTATCATTCCATATCATGCTCTATTGTACTTCTTTCTCTCATGTCATTCTTTCTCTCTCATCATTTAGTCATCTCTCATCACATACACGCACTGCACCAACTGTTTCCACTTTCCACTTCCGGGGTACGTTAACTGATTTACTCAATTACAATTCGAATACATTTAATACTAATAGCACTTATGAAGTATTGAGATTTGTTCAGTCGTTCTTGCTTTAACAACAGAATTTCCCTTTAACTCTATTGACGATGACGAGTTTTTGTTCCAGTTACATTCGGATAGGCATATCACTAGACATATAAAAAATCATGAATATGACATAAACATCTCCAACGATTTAAATACAAACTCAGAAGAATTGACTCTTAACTTTGATGATAATGATCAAGCGCAACATTTTACATCATCTAAATACTATACGATTAACGCATTCAAATCAAATAGTTTGAACAATACAACAGATAGCACATTTCTTCTACACCTAAATATCAGGAGCCTGAACAAGAATTTTGATCAGCTTGATCAACTCCTAGAACATTTTAATGCACCCAATAGCCCTATTATTGGTCTTACGGAAACCTGGCTCCAAGACTCTAGCAACTCTCTATTGAATATTGATGGTTATTCTTTACTCACAAACAACAGACAAAATAGAATAGGAGGCGGCGTTGGTATGTACATACCGAACCGACTAGAATACTCGTGTCTAAGAAATCTTACTCATATGACTGAAAGTCTTGAATCACTTTTATAGATGTTAGAATAAAAAACAGTAGGAATCTTATAATAGGTGTGATCTACCGCCCCCCTCAATGTCTCCATGAAGATTTTCTAAGAGACATCCAAAATATTTGCAAAGTCCAATAATTCAGAATAGACACTGTTTTATAATGGCGACTTTAATGTTAACCTGTTACAGTCCAATACACAAGGATTTACCCACGATTTTCTGGAAATATTTCTCTCAGCTTCGTTTTTACCTACTATAACAAAACCAACGAGAGTAACAGATCACTCTGCCACTTTAATTGACAACATTTTCACTAATACGCAAGACTTGCCTGTAGAATCAGGAATCATTGTATCTGACATATCTGACCACTACCCTATTTTTTGTAAAACTACTCTTGTAAAATCACGAGATACACGTACATCCAAAATGAAAATGAGAAGATTAAATGCCAGAAATTTAGAACGTCTCAATGAAAATTTAAGTACAGTTGACTGGCAACACATTTATATTTCAGAAGATGTAAATGAGGCTTACGATAGTTTCACTGATATTCTAAAGCATCAACTTGACATATGTATACCATTTACTGAACACGCGAATAATTATAAAAAGAACCCTAGGTCTCCATGGGTATCGAAGTCTATTCTAAGATCAATAAACCGAAAAAATAATCTTTTTTATAAATACAAAACTAATCCAAATAATAAGACTCGTGAAAAATACACTCGTTATAAAAATATCTTGACCAATATACTGCGACAAGCAAAAAAACATTATTACACTACGCAATTTGAGCTTAATAAAAGTAATATGAGAAACACATGGAGAATAATCAACAGTACATTGAACAGAAACAGTAAAACAAAACAAATTATTAAAATCAAATCTGAGACTAACAACTTCACTGAAGAACCGCAAGCAATAGCTGATACATTTAACTCGTACTTTTCCCAAATTGGACAAAAGCTAGCAGAAAATATTCCGCCAACTGAAATTAAATTCGATAGTTATCTTGGAAATCCAAATCCATCTTCGTTATTTTTTGTCCCAACCAATCGCGAGGAAGTTATTGGGATAGTGAATAAGTTAGAAGGGAAAAAAAGTTCAGGACACGATGAAATCAACAATTATCTCCTCAATCCATTATATTGTCAATTGCGACTCCTCTAACCCATATTTTCAATTTATCACTAACTACTGGTACAGTACCAAATAACTTTAAAGTAGCAAAAGTAACCCCAATATTTAAAAATGGAGACACCATAGAAACAAAAAATTATAGACCAATATCACTATTACCATCTTTATCTAAAGTTTTGGAAAGTTTTGGAAAAAAAATGTATTTACAAGAGTGACAGACTTCTTAAACAAACATGATATTTTTTGTGAATCACAGTTTGGCTTTCGAGCAAATCATAATACAACTGAAGCAATATTAAAATGTATTGATACATTACACCCGCACTTGACATATTACACCACACAATTTATCTGACGTTCGATTGTGGATTTAACATTTCTTAGCTATCAGTGACAATATCATCGACACTTTGACAAACCGTGGTCACAAATATAATTTTTTGTTTTGTAATTTATCCATAAAACTTTTACTACATGTCCTCAGTATTCACTTCACTTTATAACATTTTAGTGCACATGACAATAAAACAACTACCCGGGTACAAATTTGGCACCTATCTTAGCCATAACCTGACCACCAGCGTTAAAGCCCGACACCCGAAAATGCCTCCAGTCAGCCAGACATTCCCAGTCACGAGTTAACGCCGTCCATGATCAATTTACAACTCCCTGCATAACCGCCGAGCGGCAAGCTGACCGGCCCTAACCCCCGGCATACAGGCGAGTAACCAAAACATAACGCCATCCCTCGCGTACCGCAGAGGGGCATCCCTGCCCAATTGCTAGGGGTAACCATTACATGCAGGCCCCCGACATCTCCACCCTGTCTAGAGCTCGCGATTTGCAAAGATACACAGGGCGATCGGGCGAACTGCTACACTGCCAAAATTAACTAAGCTAAGTGCCGAGGCCTCATAACCTAACCATCCCTACCCATCACCAACAGGCGACAAGGGATATACCAAACTCTTCACTATAGTTAAAGTAAACAATATACATCATCCAACATTACACCTTCTTAATTCTCCAGTGGTCAGTGTGCATATACCTTATGATTACGGAAAAACTGCGCAAAGGCGCCAAAATTTTGAATTTTCCGGAGTGGCTGTGATCAATATGTATAAATAACATATTAAAACCTATAATAGGTCAAAGCAGGTAAATGATTTTGCTTTTACCCGCTATCGAGCACTGATCTCTAAATCCAAATGTAGAGAACAGTGCTCCCCGTGTCCCAGGTAAGGGTGAAAACCTCCCAAACCGTATTAACGGAAAAAAATGGAAGGAAAGCCCCTTACTGCCAAGCGTAGCTTCGACAACGTCGACAGAACGTCTGAGACAAAAACAGCCCCGTAAAAATAATATCGCCAACTTTGTTTAAACGTTCGACCACAATATGGACATCGAAGCACTGAGTTTGACAAATCAATATGTCCCATTACGGGGACAACCCCCAACCAAATTTCCAAACTAGGGTGGTGCAGGGGTGGTGGTGGGAAAACTTTTACTTCTGCTTCTAACAAATCCACAATCAGTTATGACTCTCTGTTCCCACGCTTAGCGGTCATAATTGTGCGCGCAGAATTGTAATTGACGCGCTAGCGACGGATACGCTTGGCCTTGCCTTTGAAGTCTACCACCGCTACGCGTGGGAACGACCTAACCACAAATGTTCAAGCACAGCTGTAAATCATTTCAACGCTTTACGCGTTAATATGTATTACACCCGCACTTGACATATTACACCACACAATTTATCTGACGTTCGATTGTGGATTTAACATTTCTTAGCTATCAGTGACAATATCATCGACACTTTGACAAACCGTGGTCACAAATATAATTTTTTGTTTTGTAATTTATCCATAAAACTTTTACTACATGTCCTCAGTATTCACTTCACTTTATAACATTTTAGTGCACATGACAATAAAACAACTACCCGGGTACAAATTTGGCACCTATCTTAGCCATAACCTGACCACCAGCGTTAAAGCCCGACACCCGAAAATGCCTCCAGTCAGCCAGACATTCCCAGTCACGAGTTAACGCCGTCCATGATCAATTTACAACTCCCTGCATAACCGCCGAACGGCAAGCTGACCGGCCCTAACCCCCGGCATACAGGCGAGTAACCAAAACATAACGCCATCCCTCGCGTACCGCAGAGGGGCATCCCTGCCCAATTGCTAGAGGTAACCATTACATGCAGGCCCCCGACATCTCCACCCTGTCTAGAGCTCGCGATTTGCAAAGATACACAGGGCGATCGGGCGAACTGCTACACTGCCAAAATTAACTAAGCTAAGTGCCGAGGCCTCATAACCTAACCATCCCTACCCATCACCAACAGGCGACAAGGGATATACCAAACTCTTCACTATAGTTAAGGTAAACAATATACATCATCCAACATTACACCTTCTTAATTCTCCAGTGGTCAGTGTGCATATACCTTATGATTATGGAAAAACTGCGCAAAGGCTCCAAAATTTTGAATTTTTCCGCCAAACGGGCTTGCCCGCCGCCAAAAGCGCAGGTTTTCCGTGAAAAATATGCTGGACAAATTAAATACCCGAAGACCCCCATGAAATACGTAAGTTACCACCGGTAGCAAACATAGGTATGCCATACCTTATTACTACCCCTGACATCGTCAAATAAAAGCATTTCGTTGTATAATACTCTTCTCTGCCAGCTGACAAATAGTATGATTGGCCAAATTATTCAGAACGCGATAGGAAGTCTAACGTACAAACCGAACATCATAACAATAACAGGAAAACCAAATGAACAACTGTCAAACTGTAATAACATCAAACTGTAATAACACCCTTACTCTAGCCATGAAACTATTTAACCTACAGCTCCTACAAGGCCTGAGGCCTTAATGCAATGTGTCTTCTGATACTGCCATTCTTTCGAAGTAAACGGTTTTATAACATGAGCGTAACGGTACGCAGCTATGTCCTTAATTGAACTCCATCTCCATTCCTTGTGGCAACAATTATCTCCAATTTAAAACCAAAGTAGCAAACTGATTAATAATGAATGGCTATCCTGCCCACCCCTTTCTTGCTCTGTGCCTTAACAGAGTTGTATTATCCTTCCGGAACTGTAACAACAACAACCGGAAACTTATAAAATACTTATTATAGCAACGACACTTAAGCTATACAGTTTCTCCGCCGGTAAGGGGGGGGGGGGGGGGTCCCTAACTGATACCGGGCTATTATACCTGTAGTGTCAACCGCCCAACAACTCCTGCAATGCTGAGCAGATGCTGTCCATGAACACCTCCATACCAGCGTGCGACAAATGGGTACCGTCCCTTCGGAATAATGCCGGCTCCACGTGACTTATCGCTGGGTGCTTGATTACCACGCCTCCATGTGTAAGACACCATGACCTTGCCCGTTTGTTCACAGCCCGTCTTACCCGATCGATCTTCGACTGTTCTTCTGCCGAGAAACCGTGATAAGTAATGCGAGGTAGTATGTCCGACCAAATAATGCAAACACCCGGGAACGTGGCCAAAAGCGTGTCTAACAGTTCCTGCACGTGGACAAAAATCCTTCTCTTCGGCAGAGCCCCTAAGTCGTTCGTTCCCACGTGAAGGAGAATATGGGTAGGCATGCTCCGCTCCATTTGTCCGCCTTTGCAAGACCGCACATGAGCAGCTACTTGGGCCAGCTTGAGTCCGCGCCGCCCCAACCATCTTACTGCCGCTGGGAGATCCATCCCGCCTGATGGCCTTTGGCGGACATACCAGCCTGCCCAGTAGAGAATCGAGTCACCTACCATCCAGACCGAGCTGACACCTGCATAAAAATATAACAAAATACTCCCGGCAGAAATATGTTCTACGCCACATGTACATAACATTCGGATAACATAAACAAGCCTGCGAAAATGAATACTTTAAGAACTAAAACCTTATTCACGGTAACATGTTACAACTCATACGGATGTAACGCCTGTGTGTATTAGATGTCCAACGCCCCATACTCTGAATCACCGCGTCACTGAAGCCCGCCATAGCTGCCGAAGTGGCCGCCCCGATGCGGAACGAATGTGCTGAAAATCGGGAAATCGGCAACCCCAAAAATGCCAAACACTGTCTCAATACCCTGGTGAATGCTCCCCGACTCAAGGGCGTACCGTCGAAGTGACAAAAGAAGGCTTGTCGACTTGCGGGACAAAGCCTAACATATTCCCCCACAGCCTTGACTGGACAAATGGAAGAATCCTGTGCTTCGGGTATGCTAATGTAACAACCCCGACCCCGCTGGTCCGTCTTCGAGAAACGAATGTGGACTTTCAGACACCGCGACCTTGCAGCCGTCTCGACGATCGAGACCACCCCCCCCTCGCAAGGGTATGGCCGTATCCGAACGGGAGGTTACTGTAAGCTCTCCGACCCGCATGAACCCGAAAAAAGCAACCACAAATGCCGCTTTAAAAAGGCTTGCTTCAAACGATCCACATACGTGCTGCAAGGCTGGAACTAACCGTTTTAGTAGAGACAAGGTAATAGGACAGCGGGTATCGGTTCGGACCTTCCTCCGCCGGCAACCCTCCAACAACGGCTTATCACAAAGTTCTTAGTAATATCCGGCTGACCCTGTGACCGCAAGCGAAAGGCAATCCCCGCAACATATGTACAGATGGTAGCCGCCGCATAACCCTGTAGCGACAAATATGACACGAAGAGGGCTATATCCTCATGGGACACGACATTACTCCGCCGATAGTCCAACGGAACTTGTTGAATATACACCAAGCTTTGCTATATACCGTGTACGTGTTGGTGGACCGGGAAGCTCTCAGCAATCCTTTCCCCTCTTCTGCAAGCTGTTCCAAAGATGGTCGGGCAGAGGACATGCTATCTCGTCTGCGTCTGGAGCCTCTTGGCGGAACCGTTGCATCTGGAAGCGGGAAAGAGCATCAGCAATAAGATTCTTAGAACCCGGCACGTAACGAGCCCCAAAACGGATATTGTGACACAGGCATGTAACAACCAGTTGCCGCACCATACGCATGATGTACGGACATTTCGAAGTTTGCCGATTGATCACCTCTACCACGGCCTGATTGTCTGACCAGAAGAGAACTCGTTTATTTGCCAGATTCTGGCACCACAACCTGACTCCCACTACAATTGGAAACAGTTCTAAGCAAGCAATTGACAACTGAAGAGCTCTCACCTCCTCAGGCCATCTACCCTGAGCCCAATGTCCACCAAAGTATATCCCAAAACCTATACCTGCCGCTGCGTCAGTATAAAATTCCAGGTCCGCATTATGCAACCGTTCCCTTGGCGTGAACAACACGCTGCCGTTAAAGTGGGACAAAAACTGGAGCCACACCCTAAGATCTTCCTTTACTCCGCTTGACAGCCTTACCTTGTAGTACGGCTTGACCACTCCCTTAATAGAATCGATCAAACGTCGGAGGAAAGCTCGACAGGAGCAAACGCCTTGCAGACAAAATTCAACCTTCCAATGAGGATTGCATTCCTTCACCGAGACCTTTCCCTCTGGAACAAGGCGCCAATAACCTCAACGAGAGCCTCAACTTTATCCATAGGGACCCTAACCAATCCCGACACAGAATCGATCTCTAGACCCAAATACACCATAGTGGTGTTGGTTCTTCTGTCTTTTCCCTAGCAATTGGTACTCCAAAGCGTTCGCACATAGCTTCAAAACACAACATTAAATGCCGACACTCTGTATTGAAGTGCCAGCAAAAAAGAAATCATCCAAATAATGCAAAACGCAACGCGAACCAGAAACCTTTCGGCAGCAATCCCTCCAAAAGGAACTAAACTTCTCAAACGTTGAACAGGCAACGAACACCCATTGGCATGCAACGATCAAATAATATTTTCCGTCAATCTTCATCCCCAACAATCAAAATCATGCGGGGTGTACAGTAACAGGCGGAAAGCAGATTAATGTCAGCCTTCCCCATGATGTACCTTTACCCATATTTCTAATTAAGGATACCGCCTCATCAAGCTTGTATACACTACAGTACAAGTTGTTGGATCAATTTGTTCATTAACTGACTGCCCACTAGGCGCCGAAAGATATGTATCATGCGAGCACCGAAATTGCCAAAAGGCGGAACGGAAAACGGGCCCACTATTCTACCCATAGAAACTCTTCTTATTCACCTTGTCTATCACTTATCATGCAATTCCCCGCGAGATTTCAAATATTCTCCTCAATCGGAACCCTGGGACCCTGAAGCCCAAACGAAAGCCTGCTTAAATCCGTCCAACGAACTTTTGCATTTCTCCCTGTTCTCATAATTAGATAAGGAATGGCATTAGGCGCTCCAATTTAATTGGGGTGGGCGCTAGCTCCCTTAGCCCCAGTGCCAGGCTAGCCCTTCCGAGCACCACAGGTGCTTGCTCCATGCCTATCAGACCTGCATTGCACGCATAAATGGGCATATTTGCAACGGGGCCAAGCGCAGTGTCCGGCATTGAATGCGTTGCAGAATTGGCAGGCGCCTGGCCCTCCCCGCGGCTGTGAAGCTACTAGCAGGGAACGCTCCTCGTGAAGATCCGGGAGAGGGGCGAAAATGGGCGGGCGCGAGACCCGCCGCGAGTGGCCCATTGAATCCCGCTGCTGCGGTCATTAACCAGAGCTCAAAGTCTACCTTGGCCCATGAACGTGTAGGCTAGCTCCTGCCGCATACGAAACTGTAAGTCATAATCTCGCCACCCATAGCCCACAAAACGAGCAGCCGTGCGCACTGTATCCATGTATTTGAAAAGTTCAATTGAGCG
>JAPZVO010001300.1:0-19203 GCA_029962745.1 Echinometra lucunter | reverse complement strand
AGCTGTTGGGCATTCATTGAGGATCTGGACCCCGTTTCATAAAACATGTTATCAATAATAAGTTGCAATAACTGTTATAGGCTACTAAAATTCTTGCATCTGATTGGTTGAGAGCAAATTTGTCAAAAAAAATACGCAGTTGTTACTGAAAACAAGTTTTATGAAACGGGGCTCAAAACAATGCTTGTGTATATCATCTCTGTTAAAGAGGCTGCGTACCATTTTGAAAAGTAGATGTCTGTTGAATAATATGCGGGGGTACAGCCCCCAATAAATCCTTGCCGTCCCACATGTCATGTGTAATACCATTAAATTCTGTATTAAATTAAAGCAATTTTATTTTTTTTCAAAATTTTGTCCATTTTTTTTAACCCCTTTTCGTCTATACCACTTTCATTTTTTTTTCAAAACATTTCTCCCCCTCCCCTTCCCGTCCGCTCCCCCTTCTCTCTCTCTCTCTCTCTCTCTCTCCTTCTTGCCATTTATCTTCTTTCTTTTCTCTTCTCTCCCTCTATTTCTTTCCCTAACTTTTTCCCGATTCCTCTGCTCTATCATCATGCAGAAAATATCACTCTGACAACAACCCTTACATAAACGTAATGAAATGAAAACTGAAAGAGATTTTAATAAAAGGTAATGACTTTATTTTGCAGGCTTTTCGATTTCTGTTAAAAAGCAGTTAGCTTCTACCCTTATAGATGTGCATGTAGATTGTTAGATATAAATTCATTACCTCCACACAGATGGCGCTCTTAGTGAACAAAGCTAAAGCTTGCATGACTTTTCTTACTGGAAAATACATTACCTTACCCATCAAGATTTCTAACCTTCTTACTACCTTCTCCCATTCTCATGGACTGAATATAGGGACCACACGGGTACAGCATGATATGGGTTAAGACAATGTTATGTGTGCCTGAATTATTGTGTGAGCATGGCTGTCGATTTGTATTCGTGGTTGGGGAATGATTGGTACCGAATATCTTCTGCGAGTGAGCGAAACAACCGACATGGTGGAAGGTGAGGGAGAGATTTTCAACATTACCCTCAGAAAAAAAGGAAGAAAAATCACATTTCAGGGTATTTGTGAGTGGTTTTATGGTCCTTACTAACGAACTAAATTCAATAATTTTCTTTGCCAGTTCTTGATTTTGGTCATCATTGCAGTGTACCTTAGCCTAATTGTAATCTACTAAATGATGACGATGTCGAATCAGACGGTAGTTATACAACTAATGATCACTACTGTCAATATGATTATCAAATTAATCATCGTTAACATCAACATCATCCTCCTCATCAATCATAATTTTCATCATGTCATTTTCTAATGGTGAATCATTAGAGGACGACAATACAGTCCACTCCCCCCCCCCCACCGACACCCCTGTGTATGAGTGAGTTAGACAAGTGAAATTCAAGGTGATTTTTTTTTCTTCATTTTTCTCTTTCTTGACGTTGAAATATGCCATTGAAAAGCAAACATATTAGAACAGGAATATCAGTTCAATCCTCAATGTAGGGCCTACCCCTCTCTTCCATCCTTATAATGCCAGAATGTGGCTAAGTCCTCTCAAAGATCCAACATTGATCTGGGAAGATCAGGTACGATATAGCCTACTGGGGTCATGATATGCATATGGATCAGTTGGAGTTACATAAATCACGTGAATAGACATGAGGTGATAGAGAAGGAGTAAAAACGGTGAGAAAACAAGGAAGAAGAAGACGCCTGGCGTAATCAGTTATTAATCTATAATCATCAAAATGTAAACATAAAAACCCTAACCTGCAATGGCCAAAGTCCCTTCGGATGTTATTGACTCAGTTAAGTAAAAACACCAATGTAAGGTTTAAACATGCCGCTTTCATTTTGTATTACCATGTTGCTTATCTCTATTACTCACGAGATAGCCTGCATTTAATATTTCGGTCTTAAAAGCAAACAGTGTCCCACTCTACACAAGGTCAAATAATTGAGATACCAATAAATCAATGTAATATGGTATGCGTTACCGTTGTTTGTGCATGCAACGGTTAAGAAATGATTAAGAAGAAAAAATATTTTAACAATTCCTGTAAATCGATCTCTTTCCTTTCTTTCTTTTTTTTTTTTTTTTTGGTCTTAAGGACAACAAACGTGCATAGACTTTTTAAACTACACAAGCATTATACACCATGTCTACTAGAAAAACAACAACAAAAAACAACAACAAAAAGAGGCCTCTCTCTCTTTCCCACCTATGTTACTTTGGCCCTCTCTTTCCTTGCCTCCATCTTTTCTTCAGACCATATTCATTTCGCAACAAACAAAAAACCAAAAAATGTTATTCTGAAAACAAAGATGGCTACAAAGAAGGGAAATTACAAAAGATTAAAATTAGTATTTCACGCTTTCGCCATTTCAAGCATAACTTTTAGAGAGTGACAGAGAGATAAATGAAGAGAGAGAGAGAGAGAGAGAGTTGGGGCAGTTGTGTATGTGCATGTTATTTATTCATTAACCACGGGCAACCTGATGGCGTTCTTTGCGAACAAAACTAAAGAGAAAAGAACCTTTTCTTGAAATATACCCTTACCCTTATTTAAAGATTTGTGAGACAATACTGTCTATTTTTAATAAAATTTCATTTCTTAAATAGGTTTACCTTCCACATTATAAGTAGGAAGGTCATGATTGCACAGAGCATTTTACTACTTATTGGCTTTTAAAGCGTGAGTCTTTTCACACGCCGGTAACTGTCCAAAAAACGTAGTCGTTTCAAGTACATAAAACAGGCCTGAAATCTTGTAGGAGTCGGTCCAGGGATGTTGGTCTAGTGGTAACGTGTGCAGTCAGCCTTCATCTTCGCCTACAAAGTGAATCTAAGCAAAATTTGGTTCGAGTCTGAGTCATGTATTTGGACGGTGACGTTAAAGGTCGGTCTCAGACGTTAATAATCATATCTGATTGATACACGTCTGTAAAAACCAGTAAGGTGCAGCAGAATGTTTGGCTTCTGCGCTCTACAGATTTACTGCACAGACGTTTCTCTTTTTATTTGAACTGCTTCGCTTTCATCTCATCTACCACAGTGACTCTCCATCTCCTGTTTAACTCGTTAATTACTGGAACTGGATGGTCCATGCATGAAACCCATGGGATTTTAGGGAATTCAGAAGTGAATGGATTTTGATGTTTCTCCCTTTGCCCTCCGCCCCAACTCTCTCTCTCTCTGCCTGTCTGTCTCTCTCTCTCTCTGTCTTCATTTATCTCTTTGTCTGTCTCTCTCTCTCTCTATCTCTTTCTGTCTCAATCACTCTTGATGTATTTCTGCTCTTCAACAACTATGTTTGACATAAAATGAAAGAATTCAACCCTCAGCATTCCATTCCATCAACGACAATAATGGTAAGAATAAACAAAAACAAGCAAACAAAAACAAACACAATATAGCCTGGCGGTATTACGGATTAAGGAAACTAGCAACAGATCACCACTTACGTTAAAATCTATCTCTGGTATCTTGGGTGGTTTTTTTTTTCTGTTGTTGTTGTTGAAGTTTTCTATATTTTCTTTATTATTTCTAGATGTGTATAATTTTCACTGTCAATAAAAAAACATAGACGTATATACACGAATGCAGGCACAACAACAGAGAATATAACTATGAGACAAGTTATCAATTTAATACAAAGATGCATCAAATTAAAAAAAGACATGAACAGGGGTTGAATTAAACGACGATTGTTATATCTTAGCAATTCAACAAAAGTGAACAAACTGGTATTAAAAAACAAAGGTGTAGTGGAGAAAAAGGATGAGAGAGAAAGAAAAAGAAAACAAGGGCACAGTAAAGTGGACAGGTGGAGAGTTGAAGATTTTAAAAATGCAAAAGGAACTGGAAAGAATACACTCCAAATGTATCTGACTTAAATCAGGGAAACTCGAAAATTCGATTAAAATCTCAATCTCATAGATTTAGAAATCAGCCTTATCGATTCTAATTGATTTGATTTTGGGGCTGTCCCTAATAACAATCAAGTTACATTCATTTCTAATGGAAGGAATTTAGAGTGAAGGCTACATAAATAGCACAACAGAATAATCACCTTTCTAGCGACCGGTTGTCAACCGGGCCATTCAAAAGAATTTTGGGGAAACTCAGTGGGCATATATTTATAAAATGAAACACTTTTAAAGAAGGTTGCAGCAAAGCTTAACCCTATAAAGAACTGGGTATTTTGACCTTTCCCAGGCCCAAGGGGGACAGTGTGCCCCACACATATTTTTTACTTTATTATTAGAGCCATCACTTGGCACAAAAGCAGAGCCACTCAAGCTGTACAAGTTACTATTTTGAAGAAAATTGTGGTGGGGCACAACCCTTGTTTTAGGCTTCATAGGGTAAAGCCCTGTGCAATATAACAGCTTCTGAGTTAGTGCAAGTGAAGAGTTCGAATACAAAAATTCGATGTATCAATTTTTTTGCAGATTGAGATATTTGCAATTAGATATCAAGAAAAATAAAGGAAATAATCAAACAATTTATGCTACTTTTGACCATAAGTTCAAAAATATATGAAATGAGCAATTTGAAAGGTATTATTTTGTGCTATATGATAGTGACCTTACTTCAGAATTTTCAAAATATGGCGTTTATCGGTTTCTGCATATAAACTCTTCAAATCTTACTTTGGGCATATATAAAAATCATCTTTGAGAGGCGTTGAGTATGATGAATGACAGCGTTGGCAAGAAGTATCTACATAATGATATAAGTTGCAACTTATGATGACAAGAGTATGTCAACAGAGCCAATCTAGATTTATACAAAGAAAAAAAATCATGAGCTTTAGCTGTCGATAAAAAAGGGGGCTCTATGTGAGTATAATAAGTATCAATGGAAATTCCCACGGCTCCCCTTTGAAGTTTTTTTAAGGTCTTGTTAAATTTTCCAGAGAAGTCAATGCCCAAACTATTATACAATATGACAGATATAGATAAATCTATGAATGTTGATTAACTTGGGCTTCGGCAAGAAATTAAGAGCGTTTATTACACGAATATTCATAGATACTTTTGAATATACTGAGTCAATCTTTTGATTCCATGTTAATTGCTCATCAATAATCGTAAACACTAAAAAAAAATTAATGCCGTATTACAGCAACTGCATTATTATTCAAATAAACCTTTGCTTCTCCGACATTGATTACTGATTATTTCAAAACAGGCTGATCCCGAATACATCAATATCTCACATGATGATTTACGAAACAGAAATGTAAGAATCAGCCTGTTTTGAAATAATCAGTATTAAACTTTGTGCAATTCAGTTTCATAAAATCTATTAAGATGGTTATAGTTTTCATTCGACAGAATAATTGTAGCAGGGAGATGGGAGTTTGCAAACTCCCATATCCCTGATTGTAGCATTGTCAGCAAAGAGAATTAAAGTCTAATCTTTTGAGACATGTCGAATATGATCTACATATAACAAAAGAAGCAGTGAGCTAAGTATCTCAGTACCTTAAGTTTTGTTCAATGATCATGATTTCACGTGCAAGATCAAGAAAGCCTGCTTTGACGAGTTCATCATTGAAATCAGCGTGTTTTTTCGTTGTCATCCACTTCCATTCATCACCCCATTCATCACTATGATAAGACGTGGTCCATTTCTGCACCCAGTCACAGATCTTCTTGCAGGTTACTTCGATGGAGCTCATCCAGCCCTCCTTCAGCTTTAGTTTTTTTCCAAGTGTCTCTAGTTCTTGTTTTTTCATTCCACAGACCATATTCCAGATGAATTGCATGCTTGTTTCTCCGGACTTACAGTATTTTCCTGTGGATGTCCGTGCAAAAGGGATAATAAATGCGCGTTATTTTATGACATTAATATTATCTTTGGTGTAGCTTATTTGAAACTTTTTAATAATTTCTGTGACAACTTGCCATGCCTGTTTCTATATTTCAGTAGTTTTTCATAAATGTTCATATAAGTCATTTGATTTATAAGTAGAATGATCTAATAAAAAAAAATCATGGGCTAATTTAAGTGGGAAAATAGTTGCCATTCACTATATATCTTAAAAAGGGGTCTTATATACAAGCAATTTTCACATGTATATAATATTGAATAACCTCCACTAGGATGCTATGCAAACGGTGCGCAGATCTTGGTTGATCGGTTTTAATAATGTGCACAAGGTTACTTAGTCATGTTAGTGCATTGTTTAAACTGACGTCTCTGCATCCAAGCAATGAAGTATTGAAATAATTGCATCATAATAAAGGCACGTTCGCACAAAGCACAAAATACACTGATTGATCTGGTCAGGTCTTAAATCTTTAGAATATGAAAATCGAATTATCTCCCGGTTCCTTTTTTGCCTTGTTTAATTACTAGTTTTAAGATCTGCTCAAAACCATTTGGCAGTTGGTCAAAATAGTAACAAAACAAAATAATTAAGGAAGGCTTGACACACAAAAGATAAAATAAAGGAGACATTTGAATTCGTCACCGGGGACAAATTAGGTGGTCTGTCAAAGTTTTGATTGAAAATAAATGTTCCCCTCACTACAGAGAATTTTATCAGCTAGAACATATTCGAAGCTCCGCGAAAAAAGAGGCGAAATAACGGATGTATTGCTCAAAGAAGACTGGAATGTAGAATCAAGATTTGAGAAAGAGTTCCGTCCCATAGAGAATACACGTAAAAAGGGAAAATATTTGATGCATCTATTTATTGCAAAATTGGACAATGTTGCCGTTGTTGAAATAAAAAAAATAAGTAAACGTAAATGGGTTGTAGGGAATTGTCTCAGCTACAATATATCAAAATCCTGAGAAAATCGACCAACCATAAGCAAAATATCGTCAACTGAATACAGGAAATATGATGTCATAAATTTAAAATCGATTTTTTTACTTGAGATGAGAATATTATGACTTTCTAACCATGAAAGGGCCGTTTTTCTTCATGAATTCAAATCTGATAGTCAAAGCTTTCAGAATATGTAAAAAAAAAATGTAGTGTCTCCACCCTTTCTAACGAGTTATGGCGAAAAATGAAAAGACTTGTTTGCGCGTTTTTACATTATTGTCAGCATAGACGCATGCACAGATTTATTAACCTTTGGCACGCGCATACGACCTTGTCAGCACCTATGGTCAGCACTTGAAATTGATTCTAAATTAATGGAAATTGTCCAGAAAAGTATCAGAAATGCAAATCCAGTTTTAAAATGTCGTTTTTATGTTTTCTATGGGCTGCGCGCCAGTTGAAGAAATGCTTAAAATTGTCTGAAACGTGTGCAAAATGAGTTTGAGCCGATTCTGAGCATTTGGATTTTTTATGCGTGCGCTGACGAGCGGAAGTACGCGTACGCGCGCTGAAAACATTGCTGGAACTTGTTCTAAATAGGCCTGATAACTGACGAAAATTGATCCAACCGATTTTGAGTTATCTCTGCACAAAAAAATCGGAAGAATAATAAAGAAAAGTCTGACGAAATTAAGAGGTGATATGTCAGAGATGACAGACCACCTAAAAATCGATAATTCCCCCCCCCCCCCCCCCCCACCACCACCACTACAACAGCAAGAAAGTTACGATGAAAAAACCCTGAAACGAACCTTTGATTACGTCATCACAACGTTGAGATCTGTTAACTTCCCGGAGACCTTTAACCAGTGCTATTCGGTAGTTGTACGGCTCAAGTCGTGGCTTCTCCTTCCAGATTCTAAATAGATCAATTGCTTCAAGTTGATCAGGAGAAACTCCGCTCCCAATTATGTCTTCATCGGTTACTCCAAGGACTATCTGCAGTTTAGTCTCATACCTGCAGCATTTAACAGACTGCATATCAATCTTTACGTCGTTGTTGCTGTTGATGTCAGATTCTCCTGTTGCTACCGCGTTCTTGTCCCCTCCTTTCTCGTCGTCTTCATCACTCATCGCTTTTGAGATGGCACAAAGTTCCCCGTAGCTCATGTCATAAGCTATGTTGAATAAGTTTGGGAGAAAAGGGTAACATTTCTTATTATACGTTTAGAAGCCATATGAACAAATTCGAAAACAGTCTGAAATGGATCCCATGTATATTTACATGGTGTTACACTAAGAATAACCCAGGGGGCGGCGGAGCGTCTTTCAAAGTGGGGGGGGGCACCAGCGAAAAGGGGCACTTACAAAAGCTGAACACAAGAAGGAAAGCATACGCTTAAATTCTATTTAACACACTTTTAAGGGGAATTCTGACATAATATTTTTATCTTTACATGATAATAATTACGTTCCAATTGTATACTGCTCTGCTTATTCATTTGCGAGCTGGCGAAGCGAGCGAACAAAAATGCCAAGTTTTTTTTTTGCTGAAGGACATGGTATTTGCAGTATATTTAGAGTGGCCTACAATAATAAAAGCTATTGCAAATTCATTTTATGGGTGTTCTATAATTATCATTTTTATTTTGTTCCATCTACTACTCGTTTATAGTTATCCTTATAGTGGCCAAGCTATAATGTTTTCAATGCATTTGTGAAGTCTCATAGCGACCGCTTATATTTTGTTGGAGAATATTTGAATGGGGTTTTAAGCACAATACCATCAGGAATAGGAGAACAGCTAAGACTTTATGGTTACAAACCACTTGAAGTGCCTTACGTGAGATATCATAAGTGCGAGCTTGCTTAGCAAGTAGTAGCAAGTATATGAATGGTATGAGTTCACATTAATTTATTATATGAAAAAAAACCCGAAATGAAATAGAAAATGTCAATAGTAAATTTGTATTTAACGTGTCGTCTTCTCTTTTTTTCTTAAATACTATATTTTATAATGAAATTGAACATAAGTTATGTTTACTTTATTTATTTGTGGGATCCACACTGTACAAGCATTGCTTTTTAGTGGATCCCTCCATTTACATAGTAGAGCTTATACCGTATATATTCTTTTGTACATTTACTTTGTTTCATATTTCAAATTATGTAAACGCATCGTGTCATTGTAAATAAAATGAATAGCTATGTATGTTTGATTTTTTTTCAAAATTTGTTATAACAGTATATCTTTTCATATTGGACGAATTTTTGTTAATTTTTGTCCAAATTTCAGGTTTTAATGGCCTTGATGGTTAACTGTGAATTAACGATACCACTACAAAGAAAGCTCAGAAGACATGGAATATTTGCTTTAAAATTTGGTGATTAACCAGTCAATATCTTTGAAACTCTTCACTCTAACCCATCATCCTTCCTTTATTTTATCTCATCACTCTTCTCAACTCCTATTCAAGCATCTTTTCTTCCTCATACCACCACATCTTCCATCTCTTTCATTACTGACACTCTTCGCTCTAACCCATCATCCTTCCTTTATTTTCTCTCATCACTCTTCTCAACTCCTATTCAAGCACCTTTTCTTCCTCATAACACATCTTCCATCTCTTTCATTACTGACACATAATTAAGTGAAATAGGTCAATCAAAACGAATTGTCATTGCTCGTTTATTGAAATAACTAGTTTTGTACAACCAAATGAAAATAAATAACACTTATACATATAAGTTATGACATACAAATGATTCAAGGATTTAAATATACGTCATGGAGATCATGTTGCCCGAAGAGGAGTGGTCCAATAGACAATATTGTCTGAAGAGGAGATGTCAAGAGGATAAAATTGTCCGAAGTGAAGATGACAATTGGATAAAATTATCCGAATGGGAGGAGTTGAGAAGATAATATTGTCCGAACAGGAGTGGTCCAATGGACAATATTGTCCGAATAGGAGGGGTTGAGATGTTATTGTCTGAAAAGAAGATGTCAAGAGGATAAAATTATCTGAATATGAGGAGTCAAGAAGATAATATCATCCTAAGAAGAGTGGTCAAATGGACAATATTGTCCAAAGAGAAGATGTCAAGAGGATAAAATTGTCCGAAGAGGAGTGGTCAAGAAGATAATATTGTCCGAAGAGGAGTGGTCAAATGGACAATATTGTCCGAGGAGAAGATGTCAAGAAGATAAAATTGTCCAAGTAGGATGAGTCAAGTATAGATATTATTGTCCGAAAAAGAGATGTCAAGGAGATATTATTGTCTGAAGATGAGAAGTCAAGAAGATAATATTGTCCACAGAGATGTCAAGAGGATACAATTGTCCGAAGAGGAGTGGTCAAGAAGATAATATTGTCCGAACAGGAGTGGTCAAATGGACAATATTGTCCGAACAAAAGATGTCAAGAGGATAAAATTGTCTGAATGGGAGGAGTTGAGAAGATAATATTGTCCGAACAGGAGTGGTCCAATGGATAATATTGTCCGAATAGGAGGGGTTGAGAAGATGTTATTGTCTGAAAAGATGTCAAGAGGATAAAATTATCCGAATGGGAGGAGTCAAGAAGATAATATTATCCGAAGGAGAGTGGTCAAATGGACAATACTGTACAAAGAGAAGATGTCGAGAGGATAAAATTGTCCGAATAGGAGTCAAGAAGATTATATTGTCCGAAGAGGAGTGGTCAAATGGACAATATTGTCCGAAGAGATGTCAAGAGGATAAAATTGTCCGAAGAGGAGTGGTCAAGAAGATAATATTGTCCGAAGAGGAGTGGTCAAATGGACAATATTGTCCGAAGAGAAGATGTCAAGAGGATAAAATTGTCCGAATAGGAGTCAAGAAGATAATAGTGTTCGAAGAGGAGTGGTCAAATGGACAATATTGTCTGAGGAGAAGATGTCAAGAAGATAAAATTGTCCAAGTAGGATGAGTCAAGTATAGATATTATTGTCCGAAAAAGAGATGTCAAGGAGATATTATTGTCTGAAGATGAGAAGTCAAGAAGATAATATTGTCCACAGAGATGTTACTGATCGCCTAACAAATGAATGGGTGTTCAGAATTTTTTATGAAGCGACAATGACCTATTTATGTCGTGAACTTGTATTTTATTTAGGCATGAACTTCAAGACGGCAATCCCAAGGGATTTCTTCAATTATGTGCAAGAAGCAACACAGGCCAGGACAGGGTCACTTAACACATCCTCTGGATTGAGAGAATCGCCTGTTCGTCTGACTATCATTGAAGTGGTGAGATTAAATGCTATGATTACATACATGCAATTTTCCCTCATGGATTTGTCCATATAGTCTTTGGATGGCTTGCGTCATGCTTTTTTCAATATCTCAAGAACCGTTCGAAGTATGAACTTCAAACATGGTCCTAGCATGGGTCACCAAAGGAACGCGATCAGATTAGTTTATGAGGCATGTAGATCAAAGTTAAAAATCACAGAAGTCAATTTAGGAAACTGTCTGGTTAACGCAATAAGTCAGAACTGTTGGAGGTATGAACATCAAACTTGGTGCTCGAATGCATCACCTTAGGAAGATGCTTTGAGCAGATTTTGGGTACATGGGTCAGTGAGGTCACCTAGAACATTTCACATGCTTCATTTAATTACTGTTCTAAATGTCATTGAACTGATGAGTTCTGTTTATTAAAAAAATTCCCCATGGATTTCGCAAATATACATGTAGTCATATGTTGGATGTTGTATCTTAAACCCATTTCTCATTTTCTTTCATATACTGGTATTAAGTCCATTATTCAACATCTAAAGATTGAATTTAAGTACGATTTGTACATTTATTTGCATAAATTTTATTAAAGAAAAGAGGATTCTCTTTTTGTCGTATGATAATGTTAGGAGTCAACAGCAGCCATAAACAAGACAAGCAGAGATTTGAAGGACAGATCGGCTAATGTTGTGTTAATTTCTGACAGCATTGCCATGGCCTTTAAATGGCAACAGGAACTCGAGCGCCAAGGCTTTCTAATGTGCGGAGAGGGTGTCATCGTTGGAGATGTTAGTGGTAAGTCGGCTTATGAGATTTCAAGATATAACAAAAAATGAAGGAATACTTCTATTTTTAAATCAAACTGCATAATGTCGAATGTGAACATTTCAGAGTTATGATTAATGAGTATTTTTTTAAAAATAATTGTATATTCAGGATATGCAAGTTAACCGTCTTGTTCTGTTAATAACTTGAGAACCATTTGACAGATCAACTTCAAGCGTGGGTGATGTATGCGTATGGGAGGGACAGTGATTTGATTAGATTTGGGGGTTTTGACTCTGCGCGGTCAAGGATTCATCTAGTTTATATTTCGTAATCTAGTTATAGCTGTAGTACATAATCACCTCTATCATGTGATTAAAGATTAATCTGGCCTTAAAATGCTACAGCAACTTTGGATAAATTTTTGTTGTGTGGTCCATAAATTGCATTAAATCATTGTTTATTAGAAGAAACTGTCTTTAATAATGCTCTCTCTTTTTTTTCTTCTTCTTCCTTTGACAGCACGCTACATGATTGCAGCAACAACAGAAGACCAGGTTCATCAAATAAGCAAACTACTCCCTGAAACAGACGTGTTTCGAAGCATCCTGTCAGTGTTTTCAAATGTTCAAGACCGTGTGGCACTTGCAGTAAAAGATTATGGTACGTTGAAATATGAAACACAGAGTTGGCAACATCCTTTAGATTGTATTAACGGTGCTAACAGTTTTTATCATTGCTTATTTTTCAGGAAATTCAATATCATTATGAGGATGGCGATTTGAATGTATTTAAACTACAGTGTATCCAAAACTTACTTGTACACAGCACATAATTCACAAATTCACATAAAAAGACCAGGTGATCTTGTGCTAGAAGTACAAAATTCCTAGATTAGTTATCATGAAATCTACTGATCTGTCTATCAAATTAAAGAGAAAGAATAGCCTTTGATCTGCTTGTAGTTACAAATCGTGATCATTATATTATGCACGCTAATACCCATTTTCTGACATTTCTGTGATCATTGAAGCATAACTCAAAATGCTTCACTAATCATAGCTCATTTCTTTTATTTTGTGAGGGGTGAGATTGATACCTTTTTGAGCATTTCAGTTGGTTATACTCATTTTGGCATAAACCGTAATATGAATTATGAATCTAATTGCAACCCAATATATTCATTGAGCTACATAAGCAAGAATCTGATTCATCAAAAAAAGTTTTCCGAAGTGAGTAATACGAACTGAAATAATAAGAATTGTCCATCAAATTAGAAATCAACGAATTACAAGTTATGCTTCAATGATCACAGAAAAGTCTGAAAATAGGCATTATGAGTCATAATTATTCATGCGTGATTGATCACAATCATTAAATACAGGCAAAAAAAAGGCTATAGTTTTCTCTTTAATTTGATATAAAATTCAGAAGAATTTTATGATAAATAACTTAGGAATTGTCGACTTGTAGCATCATTAAATACAGGCAAATAAAAGGCTATAGTTTTCTCTTTAATTTGATATAAAATTCAGAAGAATTTTATGATAAATAACTTAGGAATTGTCGACTTGTAGCATCGTTCATCTTCTCCGTTTAAAGTGTGGTTTATGTGCAGTGTGCAAGTAATTCTTTGATAAACTGTATATCCCTCGCTTTTTTTAAGTATTGTGATAGTACTGTTACTTTGTTTAAAAGCTGAAATCTAAGAGATTATGAATTGTATATTTCATATGTTCCCATTTGAAATGCCAACTCTGGTTATTTTTCATTACTTTTGAATTTATGCATTGAATGTGAGGACCTTTAAATGTAGTAGAAATAGTGAAAAATAAAACTTTTGCAAACCAACAAAACTACCTCTATTTGAATTAGCATGTTTTAGCTTCTCTTTGACAATACTACATTTTTTTCTTCCCTTTTTAAAAATTTGCTTTACAGATACTGTTCAGGATGAGGCAGAGGAGTTGGGCCGGGTACCAACAAGGTTAACTGTCAGTGCATCATCAGCAGCCAGTGAACCCAGTTCTTCCGAGTATGATTTCTCAGAACCAGAATCAACAGACTGAATAGACTTGAAACCCAAAAGCCTGTGCATTCAGTACCAGCGCTAAATACTTTCAGATATGTTGAAATAGACTTTAAAGAAAAGCCCTATTGCATACATATGGGGTATATATATATATAACTATAGCATATGATGATGATAAAATTATGTGCTGATGGCAAAGTATCTTTAAATTCTGATTTGATCAAAATATTTGATCTTTACAACTCCTTTGTTGTCACAGTGCAGCAAAATCAAGATTTGAGTCACTTTAGTACGCATACATCTAGAAAGGGGATGATGGTTTATTGACAGAGATCACCTGTCAGTGCGATGTCTATTACATTTGTGAAGAATTAAATGTCTTTAATTTTGTATTTTTGGACCAGTCTATTGGAATTTTCTCTGTTTTTTTTTCAGCTTCATTTGGGGAACTACTAATCTTTTAGCCACAGTTAGATTCATGAAGTATAATTACTTGAAAAAGTAAGAGCTTCTCATCCTTTTCAGATAAAGCTAGTGTCGTAAAGTCAAATCAAAGTGTGATTCTAGTGAACGGTAATATATCTCTGAGATTTATAATGAAAACCCGATTGATATATTTATGGATATTAATAAGGAGATGTCAGTGTATTTTTGAAAAGCATAGGTTCCAAGTTTTGATTTGGTAAGCACCACTTGCCTCTTAACTTTTTACATTGGCCATCCTATTTACCTTTGTCTAGAGAAAATTCAGGGTCTTGTCTATTTGCATGATGGTGCAAAATAATAGTTTGAATAAATGTGGAATGTCGCATTATTCTTTGTCTACTGGAGTTGATAACTTTTGAACAGTCAGACTACTGGTAACCTAACTTGGATGGTAAATGCTTCACAGGAAGGTCAAATGTTAAAATTTACCTGTAAGTTTCTACTGGAGTTGGTTACTTTTGAATCTTTAGCCATTTGTAATCTGGTTTGAATGGTATATGCCTTACAGGGACCTCAATGTTCTTTAGGGGATCAAAGGTCATTTATGTAGGTCATAGGTCATATGTGCTCATTTCTTGGCCCGTTTGATCCTGCTTGCTCCGACGAAGTTAGGGTAGGGGTTGACATCTTCTACTAGAAAATGTGTAAATCATGAAATACGCAAAAAACTGCAAAGTCACAAAAAAGCTGATTCTCTACTTTGCAGCTGAATTTGATTCTGTTGGTTTATCTGATAGGGCTGGCGGGGGGGGGGGGGGGTTAGAGAGTGGTTAGTGTTTCATGGAATAAGCCTTCTTTTTTTATGGGAGTTTATATTGTATGGTAAAGATTTAAATAATTTAAAAAAAAAACACTTTTGTATCTACAGTGATGACAGTTTGGCTTGCAAGATGACCCTGTGGAATGTGGAGTGATGTAGGCAAAGGTGTAAGCACATTTGTGGAAATAACCTTTCATAATATTACATGTACTTGATGAAAATGTCAGATGAAATATATGTGGCGTTGGGCAATTTACATCTTACTTTCCAATACTTGTTATGGACTTTCTTCACGACATTGAATTTGAGAATACCCAAGTTTGTTTTAGTTATGTACAAAATTGAAGTTTTAAAATTTTTCAGACAATGTTATCTTCTTAACCACTCCTCTTCAGACAATTTTATCCTCTTGACATCTTCTCTTCGGACAATATTGTCCATTTGACCACTCCTCTTCGAACAATATTATCTTCTTAACCACTCCTCTTCAGACAATTTTGTCCTCTCGACATCTTCTCTTCGGACAATATTGTCCATTTGACCACTCTTCTTCGGATAACATTATCTTCTTGACTCCTCCTATTCAGATAATTTTATCCTCTTGACATCTTTTCAGACAATAACATGTCAACCCCTCCTATTCGGACAATATTGTCCATTGGACTACTCTTCTTTGGATAACATTATCTTCTTAACCACTCCTCTTCAGACAATTTTATCCTCTTGACATCTTCGCTTCGGACAATATTGTCCATTTGACCACTCATCTTCGGACAAAATTATCTTCTTGACCACTCCTCTTCGGACAATTTTATCCTCTTGACATCTTCTCTTCGGACAATATTGTCCATTTGACCACTCCTCTTCGGACAATATTATCTTCTTGACCACTCCTCTTCGGACAATTTTATCCTCTTGACATCTTCTCTTCGGACAATATTGTCCATTTGACCACTCATCTTCGGACAAAATTATCTTCTTGACCACTCCTCTTCGGACAATTTTATCCTCTTGACATCTTCTCTTCGGAAAATATTGTCCATTTGACCACTCTTCGGACAATATTATCTTCTTGACCACTCCTCTTCGGACAATTTTATCCTCTTGACATCTTCTCTTCGGACAATATTGTCCATTTGACCACTCCTCTTCGGACAATATTATCTTCTTGACCACTCCTTTTCGGACAATTTTATCCTCTTGACATCTTCTCTTCGGACAATATTGTCCATTTGACCACTCATCTTCGGACAAAATTATCTTCTTGACCACTCCTCTTCGGACAATTTTATCCTCTTGACATCTTCTCTTTGGACAATATTGTCCATTTGACCACTCTTCGGACAATATTATCTTCTTGACCACTCCTCTTCGGACAATTTTATCCTCTTGACATCTTCTCTTCGGACAATATTGTCCATTTGACCACTCCTCTTCGGACAATATTATCTTCTTAACCACTCCTCTTCAGACAATTTTATCCTCTCGAAATCTTCTCTTCGGACAATATTGTCCATTTGACCACTCTTCGGATAACATTATCTTCTTGACTCCTCCTATTCGGATAATTTTATCCAATTGTCATCTTCACTTCGGACAATTTTATCCTCTTGACATCTCCTCTTCGGACAATATTGTCTATTGGACCACTCCTCTTTGGACATCATGATCTCCATGACGTATCTTTAAATCCTTGAGTCATTTGTATTTCATAACTTATATGTATAAATGTTATTTATTTTCATTTGGTTGTACAAAACTAGATATTTCAATAAATGAGCAATGGCAATTCGTTTTGATTGACCTATTTCACTTATTATGTGTCAGTAATGAAAGAGATGGAAGATGTGGCGGTATGAGGAAGAAAAGATGCTTGAATAGGAGTTGAGAAGAGTGATGAGAGAAAATAAAGGAAGGATGATGGGTTAGAGTGAAGAGTATTAGAAATATTGACTGGTTAATCACCAAATTCTATAACAAATATTTCATGTCTTCTGAGCTTTCTTTGTAGTGGTATCGTTATTTCACAGTTAATCATCAAGGCCATTAAAACCTGAAATTTGGACAAAAATGAACAAAAATTCGTCCAATATGAAAAGATATACTGTTTTATGTGTTTGTTGTTGTTTTGGGGGAAATAATAAAAAAAAATAAACTCTTGAACGCTTGAACGCTTGAAAAAGGGGGAAAGTTTATAAGAAGAGAAAATAGCACGAGAGAGAAAAGGGACATTTATCAGATCTGAAGGGGGCACTTATCAGAAGGAGAATTGTACTATTTTGGAATAAAAATGAGCACTTATTAAAATAAAACAGGACTCTCATCAGATACGAAAGGAGAACATCAGATTCGAAGGGGTCATTAAATTGTGAGAAGAGATGGCATTTACTAGAAAGGAAATGGGCACTTATCGGAAGTAAATGAGGGAATGTATCAGATTTCAAATGGGGCACTTATCGGATGTGAAAAGGGGGCATTCTGCAGAAGAGGAATGGCACTATGAAAAAGGAAAAGAGGTGGTCAAAAGGCAGTCACATTTTAAACAGGAAATTCATTTAAAGTTTAAAAGGTGCACTTCTTAGAAGGGAACAGAGCGCTATTGAAACGAGAAAGGGCACTAATCAGGCATAAAAAGGGCGCACTTCTAGGTTTTAAGAAGGGTAAGTTATCTGAAACAAAAGAGGCTCTTTTTACAAGGCGAAAGGGTACTTTTTAACAAAGAAAATTGGCCCTTCTATTAGATGAAAGGGGGCACTGAAAAAGGTTCGAAAAGGGGGTGTCACGAGTCGAGTTGGAAAATTGTCATTTACTTTATAATTTACATTTTAGCTCCCCTTATTTTCGCGGAGAAAAGAATTCAAATGTTTCCTTTTACTTTAAACTGATCAGCGATCATGCCGAATTGTTAACTTGTGTGGAAAAATAGATTTGTGGCGATCAGCGTCGTTTTCCTTTCAGAGCGCTCGTCGCTATGAAGAATATGCAAATTAATTGGGATCAAACGTAGTTTGTAGTTAACGTTGTGAACGAAATGTATAGGCGACGTACGTGTTAGTGCCACGCCCAAGGTGATACGTCGGGCAAACCGTAAGGTTTTGGTGTACAAGGTAGCAGGCATTATGTTAAAGTCGCCACATGATTTCTACTTATTTTGTGTCAAGACTACACTGTTTATAGACCAGGTTGTGAGGAAAGTAGAGGAGTCGTCATTTTATTGTTTTTAAAACTCACTGCGGTAGTAATCATCAGTTGATTTCTTTCTACTTTTGGCAATATACAGCTCATAAAAACGCTAAAATGGTAAAAATTGATATTAAAAGTAAATAGTTATTGATTGTAGGTTGTAGTGAATTATTTGAAAAAAAAGGATGATTCTGCAAAGAGATAAAAATATTTTCATTATGATATTCATTTTTTGCATTTTGATAATTCTTATAAATGCTTTAAGGAGCATGTGGAAATGTGACTTAAACTTTGATATATATACAAAGATTTGTTCCTCGTATCAAAATCTCGAACTAATGATTCAGCTATAGGGTGATAAATGTAACCCACACGGACAGAAGATAATTTGTCATGCATGAATGTGAATGGGGATGTTTGTTTGGTAAATATTCCTTAACATTTTAAGAACATTGTTCTCGGAAGACATTCGGATTGTTGGTTTTTTTTTTTTTTTTCATCTAGAGTTTTATTGTCGGGACTGGAGTCAGCTACCAAGTCGGGTACGCCAAGGCTGCCATCCATTATCGTCGGGGCATCACCAAGGTCATCTCAAGGTCATTGTTCAAGGACGACGCAACACAGACGTCACACAGACTTTGTCGCAGCAATTTCGACAACGCCATCATCGTCAAGTATTATCCGCGTTTTTATTTCGGGGCCCAAACCAACGAGAACTGTCACTCAGGTTTCGTTTGTGTGTGTGTGTGTGTGTGTGTAATTGGTGTGAGTGTTTCAATTAGTCCGTGAAAACTCGAAACTCTTATCCAAAAGATTACTCGAATTTAACTTTATTCTCAATACTAATAGATAATCGATTAGGTTTATACAATTTTATACAATTATTCAAGGTTTATGCAATTTTTC